>JARYGA010060787.1:0-80931 GCA_030545235.1 Helianthus tuberosus | reverse complement strand
GTTGTGATTGGAGTGTTTTTTGGTTGTGATTGATGATTTTTTTAGTTTAGAATAGGTTATATATATATATATATAATAAAGATTAAGTTTATTATTATTTTTTTTTTTATTTTCGACCGTTCCACAACGGTCATTTTGACCTTTTCGAAATTGTTCAACGCGTTGCCGCTCGTTACCACCATGGCGGATGACCTATGGCGCCCCGGCTATGGCGCCGGGGGTGTAGGCGATGGCGGGTGGGGCGCTATGGTGGTCCAGGTGGCCGAAGGGTGGCGCCCCACACCCTCCAGCCTTAGTAGTGGGGGATTCACTTGTTGTGGAGGATGGGCACAGTCCAGCCCACAAACCATATTTTTTCACAAGCCATTTGAACTAAAGCAAGATATAATAGGTATTTAATTTGGGTGTTGCTAAATGCCCTCCTATTTTTTTTTTTTTAATTTTACTGGTTGCACTTTACCTCTAAAGTTTTTAAATAAATACAAACAACTCTTGTATTTTCTACTTTTTAAAAAAATTTGTATTTTTTTTAAAGTTAATAAATAAATACAATCAGCCCATTTTTTTGTGTTACTCATTTGTTTTAAATGTAACGAACTCATCATAGTTTTAATCTTTTTTTTTTTTGAAGTATCGATTCATAAATGTTATATTTCAATTCAATTGATGATTGTATTTACTTATTATGTATTATATTTTTGTTTTGACGTATATTGTTTATACATCAACAGTTCGATATATAAAGTGAGGTAAACGAAATTTAGTTGTCAAGCACATCCTATTTTTATATAAATAAAATACAGCAACATGTAATCTAAAAAATCTTCCACATCAAATCAAATTGTTAAGAAGTATCAAAAGCATCTATGTGAAAAAAAAAAAAAAAAAAAAAACCTTAAACAAAACAGTCAACAAATAATACAAAACAAAATCATCCGGGTGAAAAGAGAAAGAAACTTAAACAAATCAAGAATTGATAAAAAAACAAACAGGGAATGAACCAAAAAATAGAAACCGTAAACAATTAAACAAAACAATAATATATAAAAGGTAAGGGGTGGACTTTAAAAAATTATAAAAATGATATTTTTATAAAGGGATGTATAAACAGTAAAAATGAAGGTGCATTTAGCAACACCCTTTCAGATTTCCGAACAGATATTCGAAATCTAAAAATATATGGTAGAACCATTTCCATAGTAACTAGAGAGCGCAGAAAATGCTATGCGGCATTACATATGAAGCTACAAATCAAGAGGTGGCCCAACTTTATCTTCTGGTGGCTGAAGTAGAGCCCTACTCATCCTAATGATACATGAACATAAAACTTTACATATCACCAATTTTGAAAACCATAGTTGTTTATAGTGGCTTTCTTAGGATATCAACCCATCATATCTTGCCACTTGTACTCTTTAATTGTTTTTATTTCTATGTTATTTTTTGAATTTGAAACTTTAAAATATGTTCGTTTGATTTTTTAGGATTTTTTTTAATTTTTTAGATTTTTTTATATTTTAGAATTTTTTTTAGATATTTTAGAATTTTTTTTATTTTTTAGAATTTTTCTAATTTTTTAGAACTTTTATGATTTTATAAAAAAAATTTTATTTTTTAGAATTCTTTTGATTTTTTAGAATTTTTTGGATTTTTTAAAATTTTTGGTTTTTTTTTTTATTTTTTAGAATTTTTTGGATTTTTTAGATTTTTTTTATTTTTATGATTTTTTTATTTTTTAGAATTTTTTGGAATTTTTAGATTTTTTTTTGTTTTTTTAGAATTGGATCAAAATGGCAATTGAAAAGATTTAAAATGAAAATCCCCAAAATACCCCTAGTTAAAAATGGGGTTTTTGGCTGAAGTTAGGGTATGTGATCAAAATGGCAACAAAAGTGAAAAGTTAGGGACCCAGCGGCAAAAAAAAAAACTATTTGGACTAAAATGACAAATTTGAACAAACCCTGTGGACTAAAATGGCAATTAACTCTTATAAAAATTATATCAAAGTTAAGGGACAAAAAAGTTTAGGGATTAAAGCCATATCAAAGTTAAGGGACAAAAAAGTTTAGGGATTAAAGCCATGTGATGGCATATCTCAATGATAATATATTGAAGTCGACGAAAAAAATATCAAAGTTAAGGGACAAAAAAGTTTAGGGATTAAAGCGATGTGATGGCATATCTCAATGATAATATATTGAACTCGACAATAAAAAATAAAAACCACTACGAGAAAAAAAAATTGAAGTTAGACCATAAAAAGATATTATATGTTTGGTGTATTATTAAACAAACAATTTAAACTTATTTTGAATTGTCTAAACCAAGAAGTCATGCTTTCTTGTTGTACCAAGATTTCATGTTTTGCAAATAGCAACGTAATGTAAAAAGTAAAAATCATATACGAGGAAAAAATCATTTAAATTGAAAAACTCGATACTCATCAACAACACTTTACAATGAAATAATGAATATACAAGTAGTTATGAGGGGTCTTGATGAGCATGCGAATAACAATTGTAATCTATTGATGATGTGTGACTCTTCCTGTTTAAAATGTTAACATCAATCAATATAATTCAACAAAGAAAACGACACTAGTTTGCCCACAAAATAAGAAGCATACCAAATTAATTATATAAAAAATTAAAAATAAATCAAGAAATTAAACTCCTAGAACAATCTTTTAAAATTAAAAGAGAAGTGATTACTTTATCTGCCAGATGAAAGGCAAAACAATCAAAAGAGGGGCTATTTTGATTTAAGTCCATTACTTTCTTTGCTCCAAGGGCCACACGGCCCACACCATAACCATACCCGTTCCATTAAAAAAGAAAAGAGTTAAATGCCATTTTAGTCCCTGTGGTTTGGGTCATTTTACCAGTTTAATCCAAATGTTTCATTTTTAACCTGTGGGTCCAAAAAGGTTTCACAGTTGCCATTTTAGTCCACTGGGTTAACTTCATCAATTTTTTCTGTTAACGAGAAGGCCAATTTGGTCATTTTGTATGTAATTCTGTTAACTAAAAGGGCAATTCAGCCATATAAAATGACCGAAATGGCCTTCTGGTTAGCAGAAAAAATGAATGAAGTTAACCCAGTGGACTAAAATGGCAACTGTGAAACCTTTTTGGACCCACAGGTTAAAAATGAAACCTTTGGACTAAACTGGCAAAATGGCCCAAACCACAGGGACTAAAATGGCATTTAACTCAAAAGAAAATGATGGTCTCATGGTAATTTTAATGAAAATGATGGTATCATACTATCATGTAATAGTAGTAGTAGTAATACTAACAATAATAACGTTATTTTTGTTATATTATTAAATTCGATGACGTCATACGCCGATAGATTGTTTCTCATGTAAGATTTTAAGTTGCTATGTTATATTTGCACGTAACAACATTCAAAGGTCCATTCCTTGGATTAGTGAATCTATTAATCCGAATTCCTTTGTTTAAAGGAATTCAAGATACGTTTCACTAAAGCTTGAACTTCGAGTTCAAACCAAATGACTAGAATGTCTAAGGAATCATTTGTTTCTAAAGATGTACGATTTTCTGTGAGATCTCAACATCTGGCGACGCCTCACCACCGAATCCAAGCCACTCAACACCACAGTCCCACACCCCATAACTAGCAAATAGCTTCGCCTCCACCCCACCACAAGGAAATAGATTATAGGCGCCGTCCGATTAAAAGCCTAAGATATCCAACTAACAAGATGAAAACTACCCTCTGGTTTCGTCTCATATGCTCCCGAATTCAAAAAAGAAGACTAAAACAAAGGAAAGAATCAGGGGGTATCATTCTAGTTTCATTGTGCTTCAGTCGTGACTCTTTTTGAATTTATTTTTAAGACTACAGTACTTTATAAAAAGGTTCCAGATTTTATGAACATCTTTAGGGGCACACGATGTATGATATATCAGTGAAACGTAACTACTTAATTCTGACAACATTTTGAGAAGTTATTCACATTGTAAATTTTTTTAATCTTTAGTAATTTTCCTATCTTATGTCATAAAATTCTCATCATGATAGCAAAAAAGTTATTGTCTCGTATCTTTAGTCTCGACTCTCAACCATCTTCAACACCACAATGATAGAAAAAAAATTAAGTAGTTACGTTTCACTGATAGGTAGCAGATTAAAAACGGGACAAGATAGGTAGCAGATTCCGGTTTGTATCTTTTGTCGATGTGAAGGATCGTGGAGAGATGGAGAAGAAGCTTTCTACAATCCGAATGGGGGATTTTCGGTTAAAGTTTAACGTTGCTAGATTCGTTTTGGAAGACAGTGAGGTAAATGCACGAGGGCCTCCGTTGGATCACATTGGTTCACGAAGGAAAGTAGATCCAGGGGTGCGGTCCAATACGGATGCCAAAAAGGATGGGGGTGTCAATAAGATGTCTTTTAAAGAAGCGTTTACAGGTGCTTCTCAGGGTAGATTGATTAATGTAGATGATAATATCATGGCGTGTGGGGAGTTACATGGTAGGGCGGTTATTGTCAGGGTATCTTCGTTGGCTGTATTAAAGAAGATTCGATATGTCTTGAAGGAGATGAAGCTGTCAGAAGGCGAGATACACTGTTTGGGAGGGTTTATAGTGATGATCGTGTTCAAGAAAGGAGAGATGGCAGTTATGGCTAGGGATGAGCTTCTTGGAAGATCTGAGCAATTTGAATCCGCAGTGATATGGGAAGGCCAGGACGTACCGTTTGAGAGGATTGCTTGGCTAAGGGTGTTTGGTACACCTCTTTGTCTCTTGGAAAATAGAGTATTGTATGATGTTGGTAGTTTTTTTGGAAAAGTGATTAAACCTCCCCAGGTGGAGAGGAAGACGTGTGATTCTTCTTTTCATTACATAGGGGTGTTAGTTGGATCCGGTAAGTGTATTCAGGAAGATATTTATCTGAGGTGGAGGGGTAAAACTTTTAAGGTGTGGGTTGTGGAGGATTCTAATGAATGGTTGAGCGAGTTCATCGAAGAAGTAGAGGATGATGGACGGGATTGTACGAACCAGTGCTCGGGTCAGAATCCTTCTTTCCAATCGCCGGTGGGTTCTCCGGGTGGGGAAGGTGAGCAGTCGGGTGGTGAAATTAATTCGGAAGAGAAAAATCCGGAGTCTGAGGCTATTGTTGGAAATATATTTATGACTCCCACTAATTTGGAAAACAATTGTAATTATGAGGAAAGAGATAAAGGTCATAATGATGGGCATGATTATAGGAATGTTGGTTTGTCAGAGGGTATTGGCTGTATACACGAAGTCAACATGGAAAAGTCTAATAAAAGAAAAAAATTCATTATTAAGCAACAGGTGGGCCGGTCCAGTGGTGTATGTGGGAGTAGTAATGATAGGCCCGTGAAGGAGCCCAGAACTGTTGAGGAAGAAGACCCTTTTGGGCTGGACCCAATTATTAATGCCTTGGATAAGCATGTTGTTAAGTCCAGAGGGCCTAGTACCATTCCAGTTTCTAACTCTTTTCAGGAGCTGCTTTCTGAAGAACTGGATTCGGAGGAGTGTGTAAACGTTCCGACGCACGATTCTATTTTGAAGTCGGTTCCTATTGTGGATGGCATGTGTGATGATAAGAGGCAGGAATTGGCCTCGGAGGTGTCTGAAACAAAGGATCTTGGGCTTAAACTGGGGGCGCAGTTGGATGGGTTCGATCAGTTGCTTTACGATTCGGTTAAAGGTACAGGTTTACAATCGGGTTTGACATGAATTTTCTGTCTTTAAATACTAGAGGGATTGGGTCGGATGGCAAAGTGTCTTGGGTGAAGGGTATGTTGGGTAAATATAAGGTTGATTTTCTGGCGATACAGGAATCTATGTTGACGGATGGCAATTCATTCGACTTCTCCAAGCTTTGGGGTCATGGGGGTTTTGATATGGATATGGTTGGTTCTTTGGGTAAATCTGGAGGTATAGTTAGCATGTGGAATCCTAAAAAGTTTAAGAAGGTGTCTTCGGTTCATGAACGGTATTTCTTAATAACGGCTGGCGAGTTAGTCGAGGATGGGTCGGTGATAAATATTGTCAACATTTACGCGCCCCAAAAGGCGGTGGAAAAAAGAGGTTTATGGAATCAACTTAAAGGTATTATGCAGGGGGGTACGGGTATGTGGATTTTCCTTGGAGATTTTAATACAGTGAGATGGAAGGAAGAGAGGAAAAACTCAAAATTTAACATTGGGATGGCTAAGGATTTTAATGAATTTATTAACGATGCTAGTTTGCAGGAGTTCAAGATGAGTGGGAATAGATATACTTATTTGGTAGGTACTGGGAATGAGGTGAAGATGAGCAAGATTGACCGGATTCTAGTTTGTCAGGATTTCTTTGTCCGATGGGCGGGTGCTTCTTTAAGGGCACTTCCAAGGGAGTTGTCCGATCATTGCCCGCTTCTGCTGACTATGGTGGATTCTAACTTTGGAGCAAAACCTTTCAAATGGTTTAACTCCTGGTTGGATAGGGAAGGTTGTGAAGAGGTGGTGATTAAGGCTATGCAGAAACATGTCTTTGATGGTCCTTCAGATGTTAGAATCCAGAAAAGACTGTTTGATGTTAGAGTGGCGATAAGGGGTTGGTGGAAGGAGGTTGAATATAAAGAAGGGGAAGCTTTGGATTTGCTGAAGAGAGATATTGCGGGTCTGGAGCGGAGGATGGAAGATAGTAACTTGGAGGAGGATGAGTTGTGGATTTGGGAAGAGAGTAAAAAAGAGGTGGAGAAATTGTTAATTTTTCATAATAAAGACTTGCATCAGAAATCTCGAGTTAAATGGGCTTCGATGGGGGATGATAATTCCGCTTTTTTCCATCGGTGCATGAATGGGAGGAAGGCGGCAAATTCTATTCCGGGTTTGTTAGTAGATGGTAAATGGGTATCTAAACCTTCTTTGGTGAAAAAGGAGGTTTTTCGGTTTTATAGAAATCACTTTCATGAGGATTATGCTAGCAGGCCAGTGTTATTTTGTGATAATCTTAAACAGGTGCCAAGTGCACGAATTGTGGATCTTGTGGCTCCATTCACAAAGGAAGAAATCAAGGAGGCGGTGTTTGATTGTGGTGCTGATAGGGCGCCTGGCCCAGATGGTTTTAATTTCAGGTTCATAAAACAGTTCTGGAGGTTTCTGGAGGATGATTTCTTGAAGACGTTTGAAGACTTCCATGAAACAGGAATGATTAGTAAGGAATGTAGTACCTCATTTATCACTTTGATTGCTAAAACAAAGACTCCGGTTGGTCTGAAAGATTACAGACCTATTAATTTAATTGGGGTTATTAGTAAATCCATATCTAAAGTGATCGCTGGCAGAATTAAAAAGGTTATTGGGGATGTTATTTCAGAGTATCAGTCAGCTTTTCTCAAAGAGAGGTTTATTTTGGACGGCCCATTGGTTCTGAATGAGCTTATTGGATGGATAAAAAAGTATGGTAAGAAAGCTTTTCTGATGAAGATCGATTTTGAGAAGGCTTATGATAATGTGAGTTGGGATTTTTTGTTGTCAATATTGGATCAAATGGGATTTCCTGTGAAGTGGTGAATCTGGGTTAAGGGTATTCTTCAGTCGGCGAGATCTGCGGTATTAGTAAATGGTTCTCCCACGTTTGAGTTTCAGTGTCAAAAGGGTCTCAGACAAGGCGATCCATTATCTCCTTTCTTATTTCTTATTGTGATGGAAGCGTTATCGAGTATGATTACTAGAGCGTGTAGGTTGGGTGAATTGGAAGGTATTTCTCTGTCTAACGAGGGACCGATGGTTTCTCATATGTTATATGCTGATGATGCTCTGATTATGGGGGTCTGGAGTAAAGAAAATGTTGTTAAAACTAACCGGTTGTTGCGGGTTTTCTATATGTGTTCGGGGCTAAGGATAAATATTCACAAATCGCTAATCTTTGGCTTGGGTGTTAATAAAGATTTAGTGGGGGATATGGCTGCTATTGTGGGATGTAAGGTTGGTGTGCTTCCTTTTGAGTACCTTGGTATAAAAGTGGGGGCGAATATGAAACGGATTTCTCATTGGGAGTCAGTTTTGGATACTGTTCGGAATCGACTTCAATCTTGGAAATCAAAATTGTTATCTATAGGGGGGAGACTTACTCTTATTAAATCGGTGCTTGCTAGTTTACCGGTTTATTATTTGTCTTTATATAGAGCCCCGGCTGCGGTTATTGATAGTATTGAAAAATTGATGAGAAATTTCCTTTGGTCGGGTGGTAAAGAGAGAAGAAGCATGAGTTGGGTTGCTTGGGATGTTGTTACGAGACCGAAGAAGTTTGGGGGTTTGGGTATATCTAAATTATCTGATGTTAACACGGCTTTATTGGGGAAATGGGCTTGGCGATTTAAAAAAGATCAAAATGGTTTATGGAGGCGTGTAGTCGAGAGTATTCATGGTAGTCGTAAGCGGTGGGTGTTCCTTCCTATTAAAAAGACAATTTCTGGATGTTGGAAGACGATTGCGATGTTTTTAGAAAAGCTTAGGATTCATGGTAAAGGGCTCATGTATTTTTTTTAGATGCATTATTGGGAATGGAGAGATTGCTAGATTTTGGAAGGATATTTGGTATGGTACTACTCCATTATTAGAGCGATGGCCAGCTTTATATGCACTGGATAATAACAAAAATTGCTTCGTTGGAGAGAGGTTTATAGCGAGGGATGGTAAGATGGTGTTGAACAATTCTTGGGTGATAAATACATGTACAGTGGAGTCCATATCCGAGATGCAGGATCTGCTCTTTGTTCTGTCCCAGGTTACTGTGTCGGGTTCTAGAGATCGCTGGGTTGGGGGGATTGATACATACGACAGTTTCACGGTTGCTGATGTGAAGAACCGGTTGATTAAAGACAGGTATGGTCAGCAGCAGAAGCAGTTAATGAAATGGGAATCGTGGGTTCCAGCAAAGGTGAACATCCTAATGTGGAGGATAGAGAAAGATCGGATACCGACTCGCTTGGCGTTGGTTAAAAGGCGAGTCGAAATTCCTGTTACTGTTTGTCCGATGTGTGAAGCATTTGACGAGTCTGTTAGTCACCTTTTCGTTGAATGTGGCTTCGCTCATGGGATGTGGTCATCTATTTTCAAATGGGTCAAGGTTGATATTGTTAGTTTGAGGAATATGGATGAGATGTTGCAGGTACAGAAGGTAAAGAAGGATTCCAAGTGGGCCAAGAAGATTATTAGGGGTATTATAATGATCTCTTGTTGGGCGCTTTGGAAAGAGCGGAACAAGAAGGTTTTTCAAGGGACTTCGCCTAGAGTTGTAGAATTGGTTGCGACTATAAAGTGTATGTCGTTTTTTTGGTTGAAACATCGATCTAGGTTCAAGTCTATTGAGTGGAATAGTTGGGTTAAGTATCCGATGTATATTTTGTAAGGTTTTGTGGCGGGCCTTTTGTTGAGGTCTCGTCCGTTTTTTAATGAAGTTTACCGTTAAAAAAAAAAACTAATCAACGTAAAGTGATATCAGTTTTCTCATGTATATTTGTATTAGTAAAAAGTAAACAAGTGCTTCTTTAAATAATTCTATAATAATAAACATGTTACAGCTGAACCAATACGGATTATAAATGTAACTACCATGACCAAATGTGTAATCTGATAGATCAAAGGTGCTATTCATATAGTCAATTCATATGAATTTGACATATATAATGTATGTTATAAAAAAAATACATTTTTCAAAGGTGCTATTCATATAGTCAATTCATATGAATTTGACATTATGACATATATAATGTATGTTATTAAAAAATACATAACACGTAACATGTTGAACAAACCACCGCCTAGTATGAAAAAGCTCAAGATAGAAAATGAAAAATGATTTATTATGTGAGCTGTTTCTTATAATTAAATTTTAGAGTAAAATGCACAGATAGTCCTGTGGTTTGGTGAAATTTCACCTTTAGTCCCCAACTTTTCAAAATTACACTCTTAGTCCCTGTGGTTTGACAAGCTGTTACGCGGATAGTCCCCAAAGCGGATGGAGGTTAGTTTTTCTGGTTAAGTGGGTGTGAAATGACAAGGACTATCCGAGTAACAACTTGTCAAACCACATGGACTATCCGAGTAACTTGTCAAACCACAGGGACTATCCGAGTAACCTTCATCCGCTTTAGGGACTATCCGAGTAACAACTTATCAAACCACAGGGACTAATAGTGTAATTCTGAAATGTTGGGGACTAAAGGTGAAATTTCACCAAACCACAGGGACTATCCGTGCATTTTACTCTAAATTTTATTTAATTAATCGAAAACAAACAAATAATAGAACCCCCACAAATTCCTAAGACATAGAAGCCTTCTAGATCTTCAAAACCTTAGCGATCCACCTATCTCACTTTGTGTTTCTTGTCGTCTCCTTACCTCTTTAAGTGATTGGAAAGAATCAAAATTTCAACCAATTTAATAGGATATTGTATTTAAATAACTTTAATTATTGATATCACTTCCAATTTTTTATTTGTATCACACCACTTTCAATTTTTAATTTCTTAGCCGATAGCACTCCCAAACTAACCTAGTTTGCTGACATCAGCTGCCACATCACCAAACTAGTCCAGCATCAGCTGTCACGTCATCAAAATGTCATGCCAAATACCACATTAGTTGTTACAACATCAAAAAACAAGTCAGACGTCGCGTCATCAAAAAATTCCACGTCATTACACAAGTGCCACATCAGCAAAAAACTAATTGAGTTAGAGTTCGGTTAATTTGAGAGTGATATCAGCCAATAAGTTGAAAGTTCAGAGTGACGTGGTATAAATCGAAAGTTGGGAGTGCTATCGGGCAATTGATGAAAGTTGAGGTTGTTTAAATTCAATATCTTGATTTAATATTTAACATAAATTTTATATCTAAAATAAACATATTTTTTTGAATATAACACAATCTACATACATTTAAGTATTTAACCCTTAATAATTTCTATATAAAAAAGTTTACTCCATTTGACTTTTCAATAGTTGACTGTAGGTTAAGTTGAACTGCGATATAAACATAAAACATGTTCCAAGAATCATGTAAACCGGAAAGAAGACACTGTTAAACAAGAACACCAACAACTACAACAATGGAAGATAATTATCATTACTACAAGATGATCGTCTTCAACCGGAAGTTCAAGATCACCGAACGTAAGCCACCTCCGGACGTCACCGACGCCTTCACTTTCTGCACCGACGGAGACTCCCAGATGTCGCCGGATCACTTCCGACGGTTTTTGATCGAGTTTCAGCGACAAGAACATACCACAATCGACGACGCTAAGCGGTTAATGGAGCTTGTTCTTCACCGCTTCCGACCTAACTTTACTCTCTGCTCTTTCACCCTTGATGATTTCTTCAAATACCTCTTCCTTGATGACCTCAACTGCCCCATCCCATCACAGGTTTGTTTGTTTGTTTGTTAAAACAGTTTATTATTGATCTTCATGGTTTTTTTTTTTTTTTTTTTTTTTTTTTTTTTTTTTTTTTATGTAGCACTTGTTAAGAATCAGCCTATTTGGTAGACTTGCTGTATTGAACTATGATTTTAGGTTTTTTTTTGGATTTTTTATTTATTTATTTTGAATCTTTATAGGGTTTTGGTTGATATGAACTTCAAAAGAGGAAAAAGGTGTAGTGCTGTGTGAAAGTAATGATTGATCTTGATTTTGTGTACTGATTTTGCTTCCTAAAATGCTCAGTTTTATTTCCCCTGCTACATTGCATATTTGCATTTTGTTATGTTATTGGTAATATTTCAAATGAAGTTGACTGTTTGTCTGGTTTGGATTGTTCAATGTCACATGTTTTTGAAAACCTAAATCGACACGCCTCGGTTAACATATGTATGTATATTTTTAGGTACACCATGATATGACTGCGCCGTTGCAACATTATTTCATATACACCGGCCACAACTCGTACCTCACGGGAAACCAGTTCAATAGTGATTGTAGTGAGGTACCAATTATAAAAGCGCTTCGTAAAGGTGTGAGGGTGATCGAGCTAGATTTATGGCCAAATAGTGCAAAGGACGGGATACATGTTCTTCATGGGTGGTACGCCATTTTTCTTTCTCTTGTGTGAACGGGTTTTAGAAGTTTGATTTGGTGATTAAAATTTGAATGAAAATAGGACTATGACGACTCCTGTAAGGCTTAGCAAATGTTTGAAGTCCATTAGAGAGCATGCTTTTGTGAATTCTCATTATCCGGTGATCATCACTTTAGAAGATCATCTTACACCAAATCTTCGAACTAAAGTCGCAGAGGTTAGCCGTTAAACTTCTTATTTGTTTAAAAATCTAAATACAGTTAATATTTACAGACTGTTGTGGCGTTTTTATAGATGGCGACAGAAATATTTGGAGAAGTGCTTTACTGTCCAAAAGCAGGAGATAACGATGAATTCCCTTCACCTGAAGAATTAAAGCACCGTATCATTCTTTCAACAAAACCACCAAAAGAATGCCTTGAATCTAATAAGCTTGAAGAAGAGTTGATTGCAGAGGATGGGACGCCTTGCATCTGTGAAAATGCAAACCCGAGTGATGTAACGGTTAGCTAATTAACATTATAAAGTTCATTTTACTGGTTGATTAAAGGGGTGAATGTGTTCTGTTCTGTTTTGATTTCGGTTCTTTTAGCAGATTGGCAGTAATCAGGAAGGTAACATGTCCAACTTAAATCAAAATTTGTCTGAGTTTCTTCGCATCGACTCTGAAGATGAAGATGGGGATGCTGCAAATGAGAAACCGGGACAGAAAACGCCTCGTGAATACATACATATCATTGGGATTCATGCTGCTAAAGCAAATAAGGAATTACGGCTGGCGTTAGAGGTTGGATCGGGGAAAGGTAAACGTATTAGTATGAGTGAACAAACCCTCGAAAAAGCTGCAGAAGATTATGGAAGTGATTTAGTCAGGTAAACCTCTGAAGTTTGTTTTTATTTAAAGTTTTAAACTACTGGTGGACCGTATAATATAACATTTTGCATGTTGTATATAACGGGTATGTTTCCATTAGGTTTACTCAAAAGAACTTTGTTAGAGTGTTCCCAAAGGGTACACGGGTTACCTCATCAAATTTCAAACCGCTACTTGCATGGATGCATGGTGCCCAAATGGTCGCGTCCAATATGCAGGTGAGTTTTGGGCTTTAAAGCAGAAATCATTTGGCTAATAACACGTCAAAATGGGTTTGGGTCAACGGGTCGGGTCAAGTTGTGCCGGTCTGCCACTACTTCTTGTATTTTGGAATTGATAGATGTTACAAGTATTACAAAACCTCTAATGAGTTAATTTCTTCTAAATAAAAAAATTGAGGTTTTTTTAATATTCAAAATTTAAATACATTTTAACGTGTTTGGCACCTCTACTACATAATGATCTGAAAACACAAGACATTCAACTAATAACACATTTGTTTATAAAAAGGGATATGGCAAATCACTTTGGATGATGCATGGAATGTTTCGGTCCAATGGAGGGTGTGGTTACGTTAAGAAGCCTGATTTTTTAATGAGGAGCGGTCCTAATAATGAGGTGTTCAATCCAAAAGTAACATTACCTGTGAAGAAAACTTTGAAGGTTGGTAAAGCTTGTATATTTTTAATATTGAGGGGGTGTTTGGAACTGCGTTTTGGAACCATTTTTCTGATTATTGGATTGAAGTCACTGTAAACATTCCTTCTAACCTATATCTGACTCTTATTATTTATATGTTCACTTGCAAATCGCATATCCAAAAACCCCTTGAGCTTCATTTCAAGACACCTTTGGTGAATAACTTAACATAATTGGTCAGGTGACGGTATATATGGGTGACGGGTGGCATATGGATTTTAGCCAGACTCATTTTGATAAATTCTCACCACCAGATTTCTACACAAAGGTTTGTTATGCTACTTTTGAGGTCAAACTTATCGCTTTTAGACTTTGAATAATCTTTAGAATGTTTGACCTTGACTTGAATTGACCAACAGATGTATATGGTTGGAGTACCAGCCGATGTCACCAAGAAGAAAACCAAAGTGATTAAAGACGATTGGATACCCATATGGAATGAAGAATTTACATTCCCATTGACAGTCCCTGAGCTGGCTTTACTAAAGATCGTTGTACGAGAACGCGACGTATCTGAGAAGGATGACTTTGCCGGTCAAACATGTTTGCCTGTGTCTGAGTTAAGAAGCGGGATCCGATCCATTCCACTACATAACAAAAAAGGAGAAAAATTCGAATCTGTCAAGCTTCTTATGCGGTTTGTCTTCGAGTAGACAAACACTCGTAGCTACTTAATATCGCTAGATCCTGTTGTAGTTAGACTGTTACATGAGAGCTTCTACTTTGTATGTAATATATGTTGTACGGTATTTGATCGATGTATGAAACAATGATATCGGATTGTAAAGCACATAAGTTGACCCATGGCTAAAATGCCAAGATCCATGACATGAACAGTTGCGATCTCACTAAAATCGCGCAGCTGGGGTTCAAAAATCATAGCCACAATAAAATCAGACGCATTACCCACACGGGTTCTAGTTTATAATCTTTAGTTCTACAATCTACTCTTCTGTTCTATCGTTTGGTCAAGCTCCGCCACTGCCTGTAAATCTGTAATACATGTTTGCAACAATGAAAAAGGAGAAATTTTTCACTTTGATATTAATAACTATTATTTTGTAACCTTTATTAACAATTCATTTGTGGGTTATACTCAACATTCTGGCTACATCAAAAACTTAGTTTTAGTTTTATAAAAACAGGTGAAACTTACCTATAAATATTTGTTTCATAGTTCCCTGCATTAACAAGTTGTACAACAACCGGCTATATAAGGGAAATGAATCTCAAGACTCTCAAATTGAACCGACTCTTCAACGACATGATGAATGGTGTTGACGGGCTAACAGAGGCGGAAGCGATGAAGTTATTGACAAGGCTCATCGCAATCACAATCTGGCAACCGTCGGGCAACACATGATTAGTAGCATACCACCTCCAGTTAACCAACCCGACGGTATCTCTTTCCAATCATATTTGCCACAGGACTTATCGAACACCCTTACAACGCGTTCACCATCATTAAACCCGCAAGTCTGAACAAGGCTTCCGTCAGGCGTTAACGCGCCTGACGAACACCAAACGTCCGTCAACACCATGAGAGGACGTATGGTATTTAAAACGAGGTCGTATTCGATAGAATGAGCGGTACAATCTCTCTTCAACACGCGAAGAGAGACTGTACCGCTCATTCTGTCGAATACGACCTCGTTTTAAATACCATACGTCCTCTTATGGTGCTGACGGACGTTTGGTGTTCGTCAGGCGCGAAGCCTTGTTTAGACCGGGGGGTTTAATGATGGCGAACGCGTTGTAAGGGTGTTCGATAAGTCCTGTGGCAAATGTGACTGGAAAGAGATACCATCCGGGTTGGTTAACCAGAGGTGGTATATATGCTACTAATCATGTGTTGACCGACGAAGAGAGACTGTACCACTCATTCAGTCGAATACGACGTTCGCGGCATTTTCCGTCGGGTAAAGAGATGTTGGAGGTACCAAAATCGGTTTGGTCAAAAATAATGATACGATCGTTTGGAAGTAGTTGCATGTGTATGGCGGAAATGCCTATAGATTTTTGGAGAAAAGTCCAACTGCCACCGCGGAGGTGGTGAAGAAGATGAAGATGAGGGAGAGGAAAGCCATTGGGAGGGAGAGGAAAGAAGATGAAGCCATTGGTAGTTCTGATAATAGAATTTTTTTTTGTTATACGTCAATTTCGACCATAAATAGAAATTAGTTAAGCAAATGATAGATTTCTTTTGTCATACGTCAACTTTGGTATTTATTGGTAGTTTCTTTTTGTTATACGTCAACTTTGAATTGAACGTAGTCATATATGGTAAGTTTCTTTTCTAACACGGGATTAGTCTTAACATAAGAAATGGTATGATTAATTCGTGTACTTCCTATTTTATATGTTGAAAAATAGATGAGCGTTACATACATATTGATATGAAATTGTTATTTAAATTTTGTACTAGAATCTAAATCACAATTCGTGTACTTCCTATTTTATATGTTGAAATAGATAATAAGGGGATGGTTCAAATGAAAACCACTTTTAACGCGAAAACTTGAAAACTAACTAAAAAAAGCCTAAAAAACACACAAAAATTTTTTTTTTTTCAATTTTTTTTAATAAAAATCGCTGGTTTTTATATATAAAAAAAACTTTAAAAAAAAAAAAAAAAAAAAAAAAATTTTGTGTAGTGCACATGTGTAATAATACACATGTGTAGTACACATACACATGTGTAGTATTACACATGTGCACTACACAAAAAAAAAAATTTTTTTTTTTTTGAAATTTTTTTTTTATATAAAGAAACCTGCGAAATTTGGTTTGCAAAAAAAAAAAAAAAATTTTGTGTGTTTTTTAAGCTTTTTTTAGTTAGTTTTCGAGTTTTCGCGTTAACTAGTGGTTTTCATTTGAACCTTCCCCTAGATAATAAACCCTACATACATATTCATACGACAATATTGTTATTTAAATTTTGTACTAAAATCCAAATCATAAAAATTATTAATCTGTTGACATTGTGGTCAACATTGTTAGGGCTGCAAATGAACCAAACGTTTGCCGAACAGTTCGTGAACCATTCGGCGGGAAGTTCGTTTGTGTTCGTTTGTTTAATAAATGAATGAACACGAATAAGAAATTTCGTTCGTTTAGATAAACAAACGAACATGAACAAATGTCGCGTTGGTTCATTTATGTTCGTGAACGTTCGGTAACGTGTTCATTTATGTTTGTTTATGTTTGTTTGGGTTCATTTGTTTGTTAGTTTATTAGGGATATTAAGAATTAATTTTTACTTAACACATCAAAATTAGCACTGATATATTATTTAATAAATAAACTATTTAATATAAATGATAATGTATTGGATATGTCGATTATCTAAAACGTGAAACCCTATTAAAAAAATTGCCGTTCTCCCGCTCTCATTCCAAGCTTCGAGAGAAAGACTATTCCATTCCACGCTCTCATTCCAGTCCGATTAGGGTGTTTACGTCATCGTTCTTTGTACAATATAGGTATATTCTTTGTACAATATAAATGAAGACTACAAGTTTAATATGATATATTTTTGAAACATTATTTTATGGTAATTTTGTGTATCAATCTTATGTCAATTATGTTTGGATAATTGGTTAGTATATCTTAGGCAGATCTATGCCATGTTTATGATGAAAGTTTTGTGTTAGTTTTTGTTAACGAATGTTTGTTTGTATTCGTTTGCGTTCATTAGTGTTCATGAATGTTTGTTTGTGTTCGATTACGTTCATGAACGTTCGTTTGTGTTCGTTTGCATTCGCAGTTGTCTAACACCTAAAATTCACAAACAAACACGAACATGTTCATTTCCTTAACAAACAAACACAAACAAAAAAACTCGTTTGGTAAGCGTTCATGAACAGTTCGTGAACACCTATTTTCCTTAACAAACAAGCACGAACAAGACCTTGTTCGTGTTTGTTTGGTTCGTTTGCAGCCCTAAACATTGTTAAGGGGTGGGTCGTTGATGATTTACTCTATCAAATTACTGTTAATAGGGTTATCTAATGTTATCGTTTGTTTATATTCTAAGCCTTAATTTTTTCATACATAGGCATTGCCGGCCCGGGGGTGGGCGGGGAGAACCACCAGCCATGGCCCGATATTTCGAGGGACACATTTTTTTATGAAAAAACCCGATATGTATATGTAAAATATTTTTTTAATAGGGTACACCTATACAAACACCAACATACGCCCCTTTACAAAACTATTCTTATGGTTTAGATTAGTTATTAAACATTTTGGCATTAGGTTTAGACATTTAGTGAGCCCAATACCCAATTTCGTTAAGGCATAAGGGCACATTTTTTCGAGCTCGAACATGGTACACGAATTCTCAGGGCCGGCCCTATACATAGGGTAACTAAAGGGAATGTAAAATATATTTCTATTATGATCTTCGTTAAATTCGTGTTTCGCTCCGCCACATAAACTTAGGGATGACAATATGTTGGGTATGAAATGTGTTTTGGTAAGGACCTTGAAACCAAAACGGCCAGCTTTGGCGCTTTGGCCAAAGAGGGCGTTTTAAGGTTTTTTTATTTTTTTTTAAATCATTTTAATTCAAAAACGCACCTATACTTGTTGTATCGTGACGTATTTTGCCATTACAAGTCATTTTACGAAGTTTATGGTCTATACAGCACGTTCTGGATAAGTTCGGTCACTTGTGTGGTCGTATTCCATGATTTCGTGTGAGTCTGTTTTGATTTCACTTGTAGTCCAACGTGTAGTGTTGTATGTATACACGTCTTACCGGATCAGTATTTGATGTATTTTGTCATTAAATGTCGTATTATGACGTTTATTGTCACTATTGTTCCGTACTATCGCGTAATTTAGTCGTACGGGCCTTGTCGGTGACATTCAGTATCGTGACGTTTACCGTCTGTAAGTGTCGTATTATTGCGTAGATTGTCTGTAAGTGTCGTATTTGTGCGTAGATTGTTTGTTATGGCATAAAATGTCTCCATTGTTCGTATTATGGCGTATTTTGGTTGTACGGGTCGTGTGGGTGAGATTCGGGCGGGCATGACACATGATAGAAGCGCATCTTTTTAACAATAACAATCACAAACACACTCTTTGATTATAACGTGACGAAAAGTTTATTTTAATTTTCTTTTGACCAACCTCACGACATCAATCATATATTTCTTATACGAAATGGATCAATGGCTCAAAATAAGGAGGGGTATTTTTGTAAATCGTTTCTTCAAACAATTGAAGAAACAAATAGAGAAATGATATTCTGGTCATTTCTCACCTAACTCATCCCTTCTTGATTTTCAAACGGCTATAACTTTTTCATACGTTAATATTTTTTTAATTACACCGTATTAACGAGCATTTAATTATCTTTAATTCGAGCAGCTCATTGCTATATATTTTTTTTTAATTTACATGATTTTGAATACATATTACGTGATTTTGAATACCCAGCACACGTAATCACACAATGAGCTAATGAGTATTCAAATCATGTAATTTTTTTAAGAAAACTATAGCAATAGGCTGCTAAAGACAATTAAACCATATAGATTTTATATGAAATTAGTTATTAGGTTTTTTTCTATAAACCTATATATTTTATTTAAAAACTTCATCAAGTTCAAAATTATGCTGGTTAAAATGTTCTGTGCCGACACGATAAACTTAGTTTTTTTTGACAACGTTCTTTTAAATTGTTGATGTTTATTTGATTTTATTTATATTTTGTTGGGTTTAGATATTATGTTTTATTAGACATTCTGATGTTAGCAAAAATGTTCTTTGCCGGAGGAATGGCTACCATCGGGTAGGGGTGTTCAAAACCAGATATCCGAAAATTCGGATATCCGAATTTCGGATATCCAAAATTTTCGGATACCAGATTTCACTATCCGAATCCAAAATTTACATTCTTTGGGTCAACTTATGTGCTTTACAATCCGATAACATTGTTTCATGCATGGATCAAATCCCCTACAACATATATTACATACAAATTAGAAGCTCTTATGTAACAGTCTTAACTACAACAGGATCTAGCGATATTAAGTAGCTATGAGTGTTTGTCTACTCGAAGACAAACCGCATAAGAAGCTTGACAGATTCGAATTTTTCCCCTTTTTTTGTTATGTAGTGGAATGGATCGGATCCCGCTTCTTAACTCAGACACAGGCAAACATGTTTGACCGGCAAAGTCATCCTTCTCAGATACGCCGTGTTCTCGTACAACGATCTTTAGTAAAGCCAGCTCAGGGACTGTCAATGGGAATGTAAATTCTTCATTCCATATGGGTATCCAATCGTTTTTAATCACTTTGGTTTTCTTCTTGGTGACATCGGCTGGTACTCCAACCATATACATCTGTTGGTCAATTCAAGTTGTCACACCCCGATATTTCCACGTATTACCGGTGGGGAGTATCATGACGTAGTTGATATCATCATAGTCAAACAACACAATTTAAATGCACAGCGGAAGTCTTGAAATATAAAATTTTATTACAAACACAAATGTCTGATAATATAAAAGTATTCCGTACAGACTAGTTTGTAATAATCCACAGGCGGATCAAAACAACAAAAGAAGTTATCAGACTAATGGCTTATGTGAAGGAGTTGCAAAGTCCTCATCTAACAAGTCCTGAGCAGCTTCCAGCCTATTACGTACTTGTACCTGTCACTTAGACTTTGGAAAATACGTCAGTTTTCACTGGTAAGTACACTCAACCGACTCATTTGAAAAGAGTTCAAGAAAATTGGTTTTGGTGCACAAGGCACGAAAATATGTTGACACTTTGATTAAAATGCTCAAGGCAAAATTTAATCTTTTATACTTGGGACAAACTATATCTCATGTTATCAGTTTTACATAACTTGCTTTACATACGGGGCCCGGTTCTATACCGGTTCAAGATTAACCGACACACCACTTATTCCCTTATTGGGAATCCCATATTGGGTATAATTAATTTATTAATAAGCATATGGCATCTGTCAGGTGTATGCCTACACCCCGTGCTTAGGTCGTGGCCATTGCAATTAATGAGTCAAGGATATCCAGGACACGGTCGCATTAACCCCCAATGTTTCAGTCAAGCAATACGAATTAAAACAGGTTATTTGGATTTCCCGACTTATTGGTCTTTGAATCCCATACCTGACCATGCGGTATTTATATTACCGTATCCCAAGCCCGTAATAGGGAAAATAAGTTAAGAGTATTTACCTGAGCTAGCTCCTGTCTTAAATAGCAAGAATTTTAATAACTCAGCCGTATTCACTTAAGTAAGCGTAGGTACAATTTACCGGAAGGCTCTAGTCTGTAATGATGGTATAAATAACCAATTAGAATACTAACGGGCCTTAATTATGTCAAAGACTTAGACCGGCTAGTTTTTAAACAGAACAACGGTACGACACGCTAGATTAAGCGGAGGCCGGATTAGAATGCGATTTAGACCCAACAAGTATGAAGACTTGTATAAAATGGGTAAACTAAATACATTCTGGATTTTGAAATGAAAATGATAAGGTTTGACCCGTTTCAGCTAATTTATGCAAGCTAGTTACATAACTGAACCGAACGCGCAAGAGGCGTAACGGGTATCCATAAGGGTCATATACAGGTTTCCAAAGTTAATATGTCTTAAATATGTTGGGATATCAGTAGGGTACCTTCCATTATGCCCAAAACGAGTTTAATCTCAATATTAGCCCCGTAGGGGTATTTTAGTCATTTTAAAGATTATAAAAGAGATTATTTATAATTCTGAGATTCGGTTCGGAAATAATCAGTAACACAACTTAATTTAATAGCTTATATCATTTGGTGATAAGTCTTATATGCCAAAATGGTTTTAAACCCATACTAGGTGTTTAATACGTGTAAAAAGCCATTTTAAGCAATTTTCCGGGTTATACAGGAAATCTGAGTTTTCTGATCAAGTTATAAAGTTCAAAATACTTTATTTATTATATAAATCAGTAGCAATTGGATTGGTGTCAAAATACTATGTAGAACTCATTTTATACATAAAAAAGGGTATAATCGGTATTTACCGAATCAAGGTCATAACCTTAGGTTATGAGCAGGTTAAAAATAATTAAAAATCTTCAAAAATCCCAAAATATTATATTACATCAGTGGGTAAAAGGTTTGGTGTCAAAAATTGGGTTTAGATAGGCTTTACGCTAATTATGCCTTTTAATTAACAAAAAGCTTTCAATTTACGCTATTGAGCATAACTCCTAATCTAGACCTCCAACTTATGTGAAATTTTAGGGACATGTATATAAATCAGTAATAGAGATTATTGCCCTTTCATAATTCCAAAATTCTCGTTTTATGGTAAAAAGGGCATTATGGTCAACATTAAGCAATTAACGGAAACGTGTAAACGAATCGGACAATCAACGATCCAACCACAGAGGGTTATACTATCATGTAACCTGGTCCTAAGGAAGCTCTAAGGCATTTCCAAACCCATCTAAATCGGTTCAGAACTAAAGTTAAAGCAAAAGTCAAAGTTTTGCGACTTTCGGTTCCGAACCGGGTCTAAACAGAAAATTGTCAGATCAAACAAGCTTAGACCGGTTCTTATACTTATTACCAAGTTATATGAATTGTCACACCCCGAATTTCCACGTGTTACCGGTGGGCCCGGTAGGGGAGTACCGTGACGTGGTTGGCAACATAATAGTCAAACAACACAATATTTAAATGCACAGCGGAAGCAAAGTATAGATTTAATTCAACCAAACGATATTGTAATATTAAGTATCACAAATAGTCGAATATAAATCCACAGGTAGATCAAAATAAAAAGGAAACAAATGTTCAACAGTTTATGACATCCAAGCTGGCGAGACTTAATGTGGATGCTAGGAGACAAGCCAGCCTATTTCGCGTAGTACCTGCACTTAACCTTTTTAAGAAAAATACGTCAGTTTACACTGGTAAATACAATCAACCGACTCATTTTGAAAAGAGTTTAAGAAAATGCATTTAAGGCACAAGGCACAAATAATATTTTTATAACTTGGGATAATTATTTAAATATAATACTTGTAAAGGAATTACATGTTTCTTATGCGTTCAGTAGTCCGATCCGTAGACCGGATTAAAGATCAATAGACACACCACTTTATATAATGAGACACTGACAGGTGTACGCCTACACCTGAGTGCTAAGGTCGTGGCCATTTCGTAAAATGATGTCAGGGATATCCGGGACATGGTCATTAACCCCCCAAAGGCTTTAAGCAAACAAAACATTTCAAAACGTAGCATATCAATGATTTAACCTCTATTCGATTAAAGATTCAATGCCGGACCAAGCGGTATTTTATATACCGTACCCCAAGCCCGTATAGGGAAAATAAGTTAAAAGTATTTACCTGAGCAAGTATAGTTCAAAATCAGCGAGTGCAAGTATCTTTTACTGGTTCTCCTAATCTGGAACGAAGGTTTATAATAACCTATTAGAATCCTAACGAGTCTTTAGTTAAGCTTTCGCTTAGACCGGTTAGTTTTAAAGATACGGTTCGTACGCACGATTAAGCGAAGACCGGATAGAATGTGATTTAGACCCGACAAGTTTGAAGACTTGCTTAATATGGGTATATGATACACATTCTGGATTTTGAGATAAAACCGATAAGGTTTGACCCGTTTCGGCTAATTTATGTAAACTAGTTACATAAACCGAACCGAACGCGTATGAAGCGTAACGGGTAACCATAAGAGTCCTAAACAGGTTTCCTAAGTTAACACGCCTTAAATAAGTTGTGATATCAGTAGGATATCACCCATGATGCCCAAAACGAGTTTAATCTCTTAATAAGCCCCGTAGGGGTATTTTGGTCATTTTAAAGATTATAAAAGGGTTTAATTAGACACCTGTGATCCGGGTCTGAGTTGTTCAGTAAAATAGCTTATTTTAACAGGTTATAACCTTTGGTATTAAGTCTTATATACTAAAATAGTTTTAAACCCAAACTATGCGTTAAATACGCGTATAAAGTCGTTTTAAGCGATGTACGGGTTAAAATACGATTCTGAGTTTTCTGATCATATAAACAGGCTCAAAATACTCCATTTATTATTTAAAATCAATAGCAATTGGATTGGCATTAAAAGGATTTGTAAAACTCATTTTATGGCCGTAAAGGGTATTTTTGGTATTAACCGAATCAAGGCGATAAACCTAGCTTATGATCAGTTTAAAAATAATTAAAAATCTTTAAAAATCCCAAAATATTATATCACATCAGTGGGTAAAAGGTTTGGTGTCAAAAATTGGGTTTAGATAGGCTTTACGCTAATGACGCCGTTTAATTACTTAAAAGCATTCAAATTACGTCATTAAGCATAACTCCTAATCTAGACCTCCAACTGATGTGAAATTTTTGGTACAAGTTTAATAATCAGTAACTAAGATTATGGCACTTTCACATTTCCAATAATCTCGTTTTATGGTCATAAGGGCATTACGGTCAATATTTAGGCAATTAACGGAAACGTCGGACGATTAGGGATTCGAGTGGTATAAACGCAGAGGCTCATACACACATGCAACTAGGTCCTAATGGAACTTTAAGGCATGTCTAAACCTATATAAATCGGGTCAGAACTGAGGTCAAAGCAAAAGTCAAACTTTTGCGTCTCTCGGTTCCGAATCGGTTCAAAACACAAAGTTGTCGAATCAAACAAGCTTAGACAAGTTATTATACTTATTTTCAAGTTGTATGACTGATAAAACAGATTACACGCCTTCTGTATCATTAAATATGCGATTAACATTTCTGTTGACTTTTCGGAAGAAGTTTGACTCGACAAACGACATAGTTAAGATTGAAATCAGTGGGTGACCTTTTAGGGGTTTATTACCCATATAAATACCAACTTATAACAACTTTCGATTCGACTAATCTCTGGACCAATTGTGATTTATCACTAAGTCAAACCGTAGTTACGACGGTTTGATTTCTAGGCTATAAACTAAGTATAAATGAATTAGAGAAGGTTAGGCATACTTACACACGACTAATGGATGAATTGGAATGCTTGTGACCTGCTTGAATGCTCCAGAAATGCTCAGAGGTTGATGAATGATCAATGTAGTAACATGTGGGTCTTATAAACAACTTCAAACATACTTGGATCATCAACACCTAAGTCTAGGAGTGTTACAATATCAACCACAAGTGTCCTACTAGCTAAAAACCACCTTAGGGCAGTCCAAGGTATGCCAAAAATCGATCTAAGTCGGTTAACAAACATGCAGGACATCTGTGCATGTTTTCTGTCCAGACAAGGCAGTCGCGTAGCGCGACTGCCAAAGTGCTTCAGGCTCGCGCTACGCGAGGGTGGGGATGACCAGCTCAGCAAGTTTCATTAATTGCAATTTCAGTCCCTGGTCCCCCGAAAGGTCGTTTTCAATTGGTTTTCTTGCATTTTAAGACTTTATATTTGACACGTGGGGCTTTAGGGCTTATACCCACTTTGTAAAGTCCTCGGGTAACTTTCTGATCACCCGAAAAGCCTTAAATTTCAATGTTGACGATTCTAACCCTCACACACGAATTTTATCATAACTTTCTCATACGGTAACGAAACTTGGTGAAATTTTTATGGTATATTCTAGTGAGCATAATTAAGCGTTACAAGGATTCGGGTTTGCTAAAAGGTCACTCAGAGGTATATCTTAAACATGTTGACACATTTAACCCCTGTAGTTTGTAATCTCTCACTTTCTTTCACAATTCGCTTCGTATGATCCATGATCCATAAGTTTAAGGTTATAACCATCATGTAGGGTTATTGTAACGTATATTTATTCATTGTTGACACTTTGAACCCTTATATTTACACAGTTTCACTGTTTGTCAACTTTAGTCCTTCAAGAACATTCTTTCACACGTTCAAACCTATGACACGTGTCAACACCTTATAGGACATAAATTTTCGAGGTGTTACATCCTCACCCCCTTAAAAGAAATCTCAACCCGAGATTTACTGAAACAAGTAAGGGTACTTTTCTTTCATCGTGGATTCAACCTCCCACGTGAATTCGGGACCTCTTCGAGCATCCCATTTGACCTTTACAAAAGGTATATGCTTCCTTCGAAGCTTCCTTACCTGTCGATCTTCGATCGACAAAGGTTTTTCTACAAATTTTAAGCTCTCATCTATATGCACATCTGTATGGGGTATAACCAGTGATTCGTCAGCGAAACACTTCTTCAGATTGCAGATGTGGAACACATTGTGAATTCCACTGAGCTCTTCAGGTAAGTTCAACTTATAGGCAACTGACCCGATACGTTCGATAACCTCGAAAGGTCCTATGTATCTCGGGCTTAGTTTGCCTTTCTTACCAAACCGCATCACTCCTTTCCAGGGTGACACTTTAAGTAGAACTTTGTCACCTACTTCGAAGTGAAAATCCTTACGATTTGGATCAGCGTAACTCTTCTGCCTATCCCGGGCAGCTTTGAGATTGTCACGAATCTGGACAATCTTGTCCGTCGTTTCAAACACGATCTCTGGTCCAGATAATTGGACATCTCCAACTTCCGCCCAACAAACTGGCGATCTACACTTTCTACCGTATAATGCTTCAAAAGGCGCAGCCTTAATGCTGGTATGGTAGCTATTGTTGTAGGAGAATTCGATTAATGGTAGGTTCTTATCCCAACTACATCCCAAATCGATCGCACATGCACGCAGCATGTCTTCTAACGTTTGAATAGTACGCTCACTCTGACCGTCAGTCTGAGGATGATAAGCCGTACTAAAATTCAACCGTGTGCCCAAAGATTGTTGGAAACTCTTCCAAAAATGTGACGTGTACCTAGTATCTCTATCAGAGATAATAGCTACAGGTATGCCATGTAGAGCTACAATCTTATCAACGTACAGTTGGGCTAACATATCGGAGCTGTAGGTCTCCTTAATAGGTAGGAAATGTGCTGACTTAGTCAGTCGGTCAACTATCACCCAGATGGTGTCATTTCCTTTCCTGGTCTTGGGTAACTTGGTGATAAAATCCATAGTTACCATTTCCCACTTCCAAGTAGGAAGTTCAGGTTGTTGTAGCAAACCTGACGGTTTTTGATGTTCTGCCTTGACTTGCGCACACGTCAAGCATTTAGCTACATAGGTAGCTACTGACTTCTTCAAGCCTATCCACCAATAGTTTGCCCTTAGATCTTGGTACATTTTATCAGCTCCAGGATGAACAGAATATTTAGAGCTGTGGGCTTCCTGGAGGATAACATCTCGGAGTCCTCCATAAATTGGAACCCATATCCGTCCATTCAATCTAAGAATTCCATCCTTACTAAGAGATAACTTCTCCTCAGTTACTCCTAGCTTTTCTTTAGGATAGTTAGCTTCCAACACAGCTTCCTTCTGTGCAGCTAACAACCTTTCTATCAAATTGTTCTTTATTTCCATGCTCTTAGCATTGATTCGGATGGGTTTCACCTTCTCCTTCCGACTCAAGGCATCGGCGACTACATTCGCCTTGCCGGGATGGTATCTTATTTCACAATCGTAATCATTCAGAGTTTCCATCCAACGGCGTTGCCTCATGTTCAAGTCCTTCTGGTTGAACAGATGTTGAAGGCTTTTGTAATCAGAATAGATCACACATTTTATTCCATATAAGTAGTGCCTCCACAGTTTTAGTGCGAATACAACGGCACCCAACTCCAAGTCGTGGGTGGTGTAATTCTTTTCGTGCACCTTCAACTGACGTGAAGCATAGGCAATGACTTTGCCTTTCTGCATAAGCACACATCCCATCCCGGTGTGTGATGCATCACAATAAACTACAAACTCCTCTATTCCATCAGGCAATGTTAGTACTGGCGCATTGCTCAACTTTTGTTTCAGAATATCGAAGGATTCCTGCTGCTTAGGACCCCAGTTAAACT
The DNA here is from genome assembly GCA_030545235.1 of Helianthus tuberosus. NCBI lineage: Eukaryota > Viridiplantae > Streptophyta > Magnoliopsida > Asterales > Asteraceae > Helianthus > Helianthus tuberosus. The sequence continues at coordinate 53,352 of JARYGA010060787.1, read as the reverse complement.
TAATCTTCTTACGTGTCAGCGAAGTCAGGGGTGCAGCAATCCTTGAAAAGTTTTCTATGAATCGCCTATAGTATCCTGCCAAACCTAGGAAGCTACGTATTTCTGTAGGCGTCTTTGGCTCGTGCCAATTCATGACAGCTTCAACCTTAGCGGGATCTACTTGGATACCACGCTCACTAACAACATGTCCAAGAAATTGGACTTCTCGAAGCCAGAACTCACACTTCGAGAACTTGGCATAGAGCTTTTCTTTATGAAGTAATTCCAAAATGCAGTGAAGATGCTTCTCATGGTCAGCTTGGTTCTTTGAGTAGATGAGAATGTCGTCGATGAAGACGATGATAAATTTATCTAAATGCGGCTTGCAAACGCAATTCATGAGATCCATGAATGCGGCCGGTGCATTAGTAAGCCCAAAAGGCATTACTAGGAACTCGTAATGACCATAACGAGTCCTAAATGCTGTTTTGTGCACGTCTTCATCTCTAACCTTCAATTGATGGTAGCCTGACCTCAAGTCAATCTTCGAGAAGAAACTTGCCCCTTGAAGTTGATCGAACAGATCGTCGATTCTAGGCAAAGGATACCTGTTCTTGATAGTAACCTTATTAAGCTCACGGTAGTCGATGCACAGACGCATCGATCCATCCTTCTTCTTGACAAATAGAACTGGTGCTCCCCAAGGAGACGAACTAGGTTTGATGAAACCTTTGGCTAGCAAATCATCTAGCTGCGTCCTCAATTCCTTCATCTCTGTTGGTGCCAACCTATAAGGCGCCCTTGCAACTGGTGCTGATCCAGGAATAATGTCAATTCTGAATTCTACTTGCCTATCTGGTGGCAAACCAGGTAGTTCTTCAGGAAATACTTCGGGGTATTCAGAAATGACGGGGATATCTCCAATCTTGGGTTTCGGCTCATCAATAATCACCTGTGCCATGTAGATGACACAGCCCTTCTTCAAACACTTAGAGTCTTTGAGTATAGACATTTTCTCGGGCAGCCCATACTGGGTATCTCCCTGGATAGTAAGTGATTCACCAGACGAAGTCTTGATCATCACTTGCTTCTTATTGCAAATTATCTGGGCCTGGTTATGTGATAACCAGTCCATACCCAAAACTATGTCGAAACCGGCTAGTTTTAAAGGAAGTAGAGACAAAGGAAAAGAGTGGTTCTTAATGGATATGAAACATCCATCTAATAAGGTTGAAGCGGTTTCTAATGTGCCATCTGCTAGTTCCACCTCATACTTCACACTTAAAGTCTTAACAGGTAGTTTCAACAATTCACAAAACTTATTATCTACAAACGACTTATCAGCGCCTGAATCAAATAACACTCTCGCATAAACATCATTTACGAGAAAGGTACCTGTTATCACGTTGTCGTCCTTGACGGCTTCCTTAGCATCCATCCTGAAGACCCTCGCATTGGTCTTCTTCCCCTCTTCATTCTCCCTTGTAAATTTTGGGCAGTTGGATTTGATATGCCCCTTTTCATTGCAACTATAACACGTTGCATCCTTTATCTTCTTGCACTCCAGGGTCTTATGTTCCGTAGACTTGCAAATCCCACAAGGCCTCGGCTGATATTGGGATTTTGAGTCAAGTCTGCACCTTCCAAAGTGGTGCTTCTTGCAAGTTTTACATCTGGGTTTTTCACCCGACTGCTGACCATCCTTCTTAAATCCTGACCCCTTCTTTTGGTCATTGCTACCCTTCTGCTTCTTGTCTGAACGCCGTGAGTTGTCATCCTCACGCTTTCTTTTCTCGGTATCAGTTTTCCTCAGTGACCTCAGCCTGACAGCATCCAAGGTAAGGGACAATGATATGTCCGTTACTGACCGAAAAGTAGTTGGTCTGGAGGCCTTCACATATGCTTTGATCTCCGGTTCCAAACCTCCGATAAAACGAGCTATACGTTTAGGCTCCGGAGTTACCAAATAAGGGACCAACCTTGACAAAGTATTGAAAGTGGTAAGGTAGGCCTGACAGTCTAGGATTTTCATGACCAGTGCCAGGAAGTCAGATTCAATTCTCTCAACCTCATGTTGAGGGCAGAAATTTTCCTTGATTAGTGCCATGAACTGTTCCCAGGTCATGTTGTATAACGGGACTTTCCCTGTGGCTTGGACCAAAGATCTCCACCAGGCTAAGGCTTCTCCTTTGAAAGACTGTGAGACAAACTTCACAATATCCCTATTATGACAACCACTGATATCCACCACAGTATCCATTTCGTCCATCCAAGTCATGCAATCAACAGCTCCTTTTTCCCCAGTGAAGTCCCTGGGTTTGCCCGAAACAAAGTACTTATAGGTGCAACCCCTATTACGGGGTTCTTGTTCCTGTATGACTCTTTGGGAGGGAACACTCCTTCGGTTTGACGAGTGGTGAGAATTACTGTTGTGGGCAGTGTGGGTCCTGGAGGGTGTTCTAGAGTGTGGTGCAGATTGGGTCCTTGCACGGGTACCACTAGATTCATGGAGCTGTCTATCCATAGCTCTATTAACCGCATTATCTATCATAGCTTGTAATTCTGCACCCGCTACGTTTACTCGGGCATTATCATTTACTATCCCTGGGTGACTGTTGACCTCGTTTGAGTCTGCCATGTAGCTTAAACTGTAACATATCGACAATAATTTATTGGTGAGTTTATTATAGAATTGTCTTTTATGGCAATTTTATTAACCGTGGTAACATAGACCATTAATGGTTAATTTATTTCTCACATCACTTTAGGATTTCTAATATAATTTATCCTAATTATAAAACAATAACAGTTATATTAGCACATAAGGCCTAGTCACAGGGACAATTTAGATTATAAGCTATGATTTCAGAGAATCAAAGCATGAAGGTTTGAACAAAGTTCATTACCTTTATCAGACAGGGTCACAGACTAATACTGTCTTTTGTCTCATATGAAAATGAGAAAGGCCCGTAGGCATTCCATTACCAATGGATGGTAAAAAGAACTGATCATAATTATTAATGATTTAACCCATAATTCAGAGATCATTTATTTGGGTTTAGAATCTTTGAAAAGATCCATATATAATAATAATACGTGTGTTTTTAACGAATCATGTCTGCCAGGAGTGTTAACATGTTTTCAGATGTTAACAGGGATTTGAATCTTTTTAACGAGTTTTACCATCTGGGCCAGGTCTTAAAATGACATGCAGGCTAGGTTATACTTTTAAGATCCTTAATAAAAATAACATAGGCAGATAGATTTTTAAAAGGAATGATTCTGAATTATTTATTTCATATATAGTTTAATTATGCATAACTTAGCAAAGATGAAATTTATAAACTTACATTCCATTAAACTAAAAGTAGTACATTATGCCCTAAACGGGACTTTTCACATAAACACATGCCCACGCAGGAGCTATACAGATAATACATGTCCTCACAGGGACGGTCTACAAAAGTAAATGTCCACGCAGGGACTACTAGAGACAAGTCCTCGTAGGGACTAAGTACAAAGGTAGATGTCCACGCAGGGACTACATACACACATAAATAAATGTCCACGTAGGGACTTGATTTAAACAAGGAAGTACAACAATATATATTGGGATTTAACGATCCCGTTTCTTCTTTCCCTTCAGCAAGTTTGCCAAACCACTCATAAATCCCTCATTCTTCCTACGTTCCTTCTGGAAGTCTCGCTCCACTTTGGCCAGTCTTTGACGGAGATCCTCCTGCTCAGGAGGGGGAGCCCGTGGTGGCTGGTACTGTGGTGGCGGCTGAACAGGTGCTTGATACCCCCGAGCTGGGTATCCCATTCCCCAAGGGGGTCCATATGGTCCCTCAGGATTATTATGGGCTAGGTAGCTTGATGTCACGTTGTAAGGATCATCAGCATAGTTATAACCATGGTATGTTGGCGGTCCGTATGGGTTGTAAGCTGCCGGAGCCGTATAAGCAGGGATAGGGTGGCCAAAACCCGGTGATGGCGGTGCAATAGGTGCCGAATTCACCTCCGAAACTGGAACTGAAGGTCCACTCATATGTGGGCCTTCATATATAGGCGGGTAGTGGCTGCCGCTAGAGTGTTGAGGGGTGTTGAGAAGAAAATCAACTTCTCGTGCTGAGATCCGTGCGCCAGTCCTCCTACGTCTTGGTGGTGCTGGAGGCTCTAGATGAACTGGCGGCGGTGGAGGCGGTGGCGTGACTGCCTCATATCGTGGATCCCCAGAGGGATTTTGCTGCACGTAACGTGGATCCCCAGAGGGATCTTGCTGCTGCAGTGGCTGCTGCTGGTGAGGTGATGAGTGTTCAGATGGTGTATAGTACCACTCACACCGTTCGAACCGTGCCATGTGACTATCCGGACCCTGGTATGGTGTTCCGTGAAAAGACAAACCGTCTGAGATCACGAAAGGATGGTTAAAGGATCCGGTTGAAGCCTCGACGGGATCTGTGTCCTCGTCCATATCTTGATCACCAGAAAAGTGATCCTCCGGTCCTAGTGGGTTAAAGCCCACGTGCTCTGGTAGGTACTCTGCTGGGTTAAACTGACCCTGAAAGACAAGAGTAGGGTCGTCGAAGGAACGGTGTGATGCTGATCGTTGCAAAGGTATGTATGAAGGTGGCGGATTGTTGGGCTCATTCTCGGACTGAGGCCCATATGAGTGATAATATGGAGGCGTGGAGCTATGTGAAGTAGATCGTCTGGAAGGCTCCTCGTAAACCCTCCAAGGTTCTTGTGGACCTGCACTCCTTGTAGATGAAGGAGTTCGTCGGCCCGAAGGCCCGGCCTCGTGGTCGTTAGGGGCTCTCATTGGCTCCTTTCCTCGACTTCCTCGCCTGAATCTTGGCGGCATTTTTAAACCTGTCCATATAAACAAAGGTAATAACAAGGAAAAATAAAGGACAAAGTTAAAAGTAAAATAAAAACATTTTGGATTATTCCTAAGTTCTTTGTCTAGACTCGAAGATTTAGGAATGTGCAATTGTGTAACTGAGATTAAACACAAAAGGCTAGTGTTTAATTCACTCAGAGTTGGCTCTGATACCAACCTGTCACACCCCGAATTTCCACGTGTTACCGGTGGGCCCGGTAGGGGAGTACCGTGACGTGGTTGGCAACATAATAGTCAAACAACACAATATTTAAATGCACAACGGAAGCAAAGTATAGATTTAATTCAACCAAACGATATTGTAATATTAAGTATCACAAATAGTCGAATATAAATCCACAGGTAGATCAAAATAAAAAGGAAACAAATGTTCAACAGTTTATGACATCCAAGCTGGCGAGACTTAATGTGGATGCTAGGAGACAAGCCAGCCTATTTCGCGTAGTACCTGCACTTAACCTTTTTAAGAAAAATACGTCAGTTTACACTGGTAAATACAATCAACCGACTCATTTTGAAAAGAGTTTAAGAAAATGCATTTAAGGCACAAGGCACAAATAATATTTTTATAACTTGGGATAATTATTTAAATATAATACTTGTAAAGGAATTACATGTTTCTTATGCGTTCAGTAGTCCGATCCGTAGACCGGATTAAAGATCAATAGACACACCACTTTATATAATGAGACACTGACAGGTGTACGCCTACACCTGAGTGCTAAGGTCGTGGCCATTTCGTAAAATGATGTCAGGGATATCCGGGACATGGTCATTAACCCCCCAAAGGCTTTAAGCAAACAAAACATTTCAAAACGTAGCATATCAATGATTTAACCTCTATTCGATTAAAGATTCAATGCCGGACCAAGCGGTATTTTATATACCGTACCCCAAGCCCGTATAGGGAAAATAAGTTAAAAGTATTTACCTGAGCAAGTATAGTTCAAAATCAGCGAGTGCAAGTATCTTTTACTGGTTCTCCTAATCTGGAACGAAGGTTTATAATAACCTATTAGAATCCTAACGAGTCTTTAGTTAAGCTTTCGCTTAGACCGGTTAGTTTTAAAGATACGGTTCGTACGCACGATTAAGCGAAGACCGGATAGAATGTGATTTAGACCCGACAAGTTTGAAGACTTTCTTAATATGGGTATATGATACACATTCTGGATTTTGAGATAAAACCGATAAGGTTTGACCCGTTTCGGCTAATTTATGTAAACTAGTTACATAAACCGAACCGAACGCGTATGAAGCGTAACGGGTAACCATAAGAGTCCTAAACAGGTTTCCTAAGTTAACACGCCTTAAATAAGTTGTGATATCAGTAGGATATCACCCATGATGCCCAAAACGAGTTTAATCTCTTAATAAGCCCCGTAGGGGTATTTTGGTCATTTTAAAGATTATAAAAGGGTTTAATTAGACACCTGTGATCCGGGTCTGAGTTGTTCAGTAAAATAGCTTATTTTAACAGGTTATAACCTTTGGTATTAAGTCTTATATACTAAAATAGTTTTAAACCCAAACTATGCGTTAAATACGCGTATAAAGTCGTTTTAAGCGATGTACGGGTTAAAATACGATTCTGAGTTTTCTGATCATATAAACAGGCTCAAAATACTCCATTTATTATTTAAAATCAATAGCAATTGGATTGGCGTTAAAAGGATTTGTAAAACTCATTTTATGGCCGTAAAGGGTATTTTTGGTATTAACCGAATCAAGGCGATAAACCTAGCTTATGATCAGTTTAAAAATAATTAAAAATCTTTAAAAATCCCAAAATATTATATCACATCAGTGGGTAAAATTTTTGGTGTCAAAAATTGGGTTTAGATAGGCTTTACGCTAATGACGCGGTTTAATTACTTAAAAGCATTCAAATTACGTCATTAAGCATAACTCCTAATCTAGACCTCCAACTGATGTGAAATTTTTGGTACAAGTTTAATAATCAGTAACTAAGATTATGGCAGTTTCACATTTCCAATAATCTCGTTTTATGGTCATAAGGGCATTACGGTCAATATTTAGGCAATTAACGGAAACGTCGGACGATTAGGGATTCGAGTGGTATAAACGCAGAGGCTCATACACACATGCAACTAGGTCCTAATGGAACTTTAAGGCATGTCTAAACCTATATAAATCGGGTCAGAACTGAGGTCAAAGCAAAAGTCAAACTTTTGCGTCTCTCGGTTCCGAATCGGTTCAAAACACAAAGTTGTCGAATCAAACAAGCTTAGACAAGTTATTATACTTATTTTCAAGTTGTATGACTGATAAAACAGATTACACGCCTTCTGTATCATTAAATATGCGATTAACATTTCTGTTGACTTTTCGGAAGAAGTTTGACTCGGCAAACGACATAGTTAAGATTGAAATCAGTGGGTGACCTTTTAGGGGTTTATTACCCATATAAATACCAACTTATAACAACTTTCGATTCGACTAATCTCTGGACCGATTGTGATTTATCACTAAGTCAAACCGTAGTTACGACGGTTTGATTTCTAGGCTATAAACTAAGTATAAATGAATTAGAGAAGGTTAGGCATGCTTACACACGACTAATGGATGATTTGGAATGCTTGTGACCTGCTTGAATGCTCCAGAAATGCTCAGAGGTTGATGAATGATCAATGTAGTAACATGTGGGTCTTATAAACAACTTCAAACATACTTGGATCATCAACACCTAAGTCTAGGAGTGTTACAATATCAACCACAAGTGTCCTACTAGCTAAAAACCACCTTAGGGCAGTCCAAGGTATGCCAAAAATCGATCTAAGTCGGTTAACAAACATGCAGGACATCTGTGCATGTTTTCTGTCCAGACAAGGCAGTCGCGTAGCGCGACTGCCAAAGTGCTTCAGGCTCGCGCTACGCGAGGGTGGGGATGACCAGCTCAGCAAGTTTCATTAATTGCAATTTCAGTCCCTGGTCCCCCGAAAGGTCGTTTTCACTTGGTTTTCTTGCATTTTAAGACTTTATATTTGACATGTGGGGCTTTAGGGCTTATACCCACCTTGTAAAGTCCTCGGGTAACTTTGTGATCACCCGAAAAGCCTTAAATTTCAATGTTGACGATTCTAACCCTCACACACGGATTTTATCATAACTTTCTCATACGGTAACGAAACTTGGTGAAATTTTTATGGTATATTCTAGTGAGCATAATTAAGCGTTACAAGGCTTCGGGTTTGCTAAAAGGTCACTCAGAGGTATATCTTAAACATGTTAACACATTTAACCCCTGTAGTTTGTAATCTCTCACTTTCTTTCACAATTCGCTTCGTATGATCCATGATCCATTCGTTTAAGGTTATAACCATCATGTAGGGTTATTGTAACGTATATTTATTCATTGTTGACACTTTGAATCCTTATATTTACACAGTTTCATTGTTTGTCAACTTTAGTCCTTCAAGAACATTCTTTCACATGTTCAAACCTATGACACGTGTCAACACCTTATAGGACGTAAATTTTCGAGGTGTTACATCCTCACCCCCTTAAAAGAAATCTCGACCCGAGATTTACTGAAACAAGTAAGGGTACTTTTCTTTCATCGTGGATTCAACCTCCCACGTGAATTCGGGACCTCTTCGGGCATCCCATTTGACCTTTACAAAAGGTATATGCTTCCTTCGAAGCTTCCTTACCTGTCGATCTTCGATCGACAAAGGTTTTTCTACAAATTTTAAGCTCTCATCTATATGCACATCTGTATGGGGTATAACCAGTTATTCGTCAGCGAAACACTTCTTCAGATTGCAGATGTGGAACACATTGTGAATTCCACTGAGCTCTTCAGGTAAGTTCAACTTATAGGCAACTGACCCGATACGTTCGATAACCTCGAAAGGTCCTATGTATCTCGGGGTTAGTTTGCCTTTCTTACCAAACCGCATCACTCCTTTCCAGGCTCCCAAAGTGACTCCTATATTATGTACATGTATCCTTTTGGAGCTTCTTAACCTGTCGATCCTCAGTCGATACAGGATGCTCACCACATCATAAATCTGCATATCATTATGTGATAGTGCTTCTTGACTTATTGGCGAAACACATCCTTCAGTCACTAGTGTGCAATGAGCTCCGCCAAGCTCCTTAAATAGGTTTTTAGCTTATAAGCTACTTGATCTTGATACATTCGATTTCTTTCTAATGATTCTATATATAGAGAGCTTAACTAGCCTGATAATTTAACAATTTGGCACACCCTTCCTGGGTGATATCTTTTGTTGAACCTTATTCCTTAACGAGAATTTAGGAGGGTTGCTACTTTCATTAATTCTTGATTTTCTGCCGAATACTAGCAATTTACAGATGATTACGAATTTGCGTGATCTTATTTGTTGTTTCCAATGCAACTTTTTAGATCCTAATAATTGGACTTACCAATCTATTGTCCTAACAATAGATGTTTAACATTCCATCTATACAGGGTCTCCAAAGGAGCAGCCTTGATGCTTATATATCAACTATTATAGAAGAGCTTATCTTAAGGTGAGATGGTTATTCCAACCACTGCTTAACTAATTTTAAGAAATAGCTAATCCTTGTCGTTAGTCGAACAAATCGACGATCCTGGGCAGCTAATGGCGATTCTTAATTGTTGCCTAATAGGGTTGCGGTAATCAATGCATAAGCAAGATGAACTGTCTTTCTTATTTACTACAAATCAGAGTTCTTAGAACTTTGAATTTTGGCTTTATGAAACCTTCTCTAAAAAACTTATCGATTTGGCTCTTAGTTCTTCTTATTCCGTTGGTACTACCAGATATAAGGCTTTTACAATAACTGCAGCCATAAGCGGGATGTTTGTCCTAACATCCATTTGCCTCTCAGGAGGTAAACATGGTAATTCCTATAAGGAAGATAATTATGACACACAGAGATGTCAGAGATGTCCGTATTCTCAGGCTTTGGTTCATCTATCGATGTCGGTGTCAGATAAGTGACACATTCTCTTTACAAATGCAAGGATGCCCTAAGTAGAGATACTTATAAGGACATTTTTATATTGGATATCTTCTTTGAATACTACTAGTCGACTTTAGTACAATATGACCATTGGGATATCTCAGGGTTCCATGCATTAAACCTCCATACTGATCAGGCATGGAAGCAATCTATGGGACACACTAGGATACGCCACTCCTCATATGGCACTTTTATCAAACATAGTTTGGCATTCGCAGGCGATAGAAAACAATGAGAAAATAATAAATTAAAATAAAGTAATATATATTTTCGTACTCTTTTTGGGGAAGAGTACTCCAGATTCTTATGAAAGGATTTTCTTCGAGGATGGGAGAGATGGTCATTATAGATTCCATTGGTAAGTTATACCTTATATTTAATATCTAGAGTTCTTATGAATGTAATCAAAAGTTTGCTAAGCTTATGATTTACAAAAGGTTTATTATCTCTTGCATTAACGTAAGATACTTAGCAGACACTATCAATGCTAAATGGTAAGGACGTACCTAATGCTATTATGGATATGCACTGTCTCTGGCATTCAACAGGTAGTTCAGGCGTTTCCTTTCTTATCCTTCCCAGACTTAGCTGCTCCTTCCTTGGCTGCCTTAGGGCAATTAGTACTGATGTGGCCCTTTTCGCCATAGCTGAAGCAGTTTGCATTCTTTATGTCCCTACATTCGTGGGACTGGTGGCCAGTTCTTTTACAGATGCCACATTGCTTTATCTTTTGGTTTGATCGACACTGTCCCCAGTGTCTTCTTTTGCAGGTTTTGCATGTAGGCTTCTTGTTGGAATCCTGTTTGTTATTGTTGAACTCGGATTTGCTCTTCTTAGGATTCTGGGAGTTATCCTCCTCCCTTTGTCTTTTCTCATTAGTTTCATTCTTGATTGACCTTTGTCTCACTATGTCTAGAGTGAGAGACAAGGATAGACTAAAGGACGATAAGGTACTGCAAATAGAAATTTTGATAAATTACGTTCAACTATTTCAAAGCTGAACGGGTCGAACAAAGACTGAAGTTTGACATTTATAAGTGATGAATTTTTCACACGAACAAGTCAAACAAATTTAATAAAGGATGACACTTGCTAAAGTAAGTAAGCGCGAATCAAATAAATAAAAGTGAGAAATATTAATAAACCTATGTAAAGGAGTTATATGCGTTAAAAACATTAAAATAAAAGAACCCGGGTAATGGGACGTAAAGGAGTATAGGTAAGAACCGGGTAACGGTAAGTGTAGGGCAAATCGATGTGTAATTGACGTTAGAAGTCACGAAGTCGGAAAGATAATTTGAAAGAAAACAATGTAGCCTTAGACTACGATCAAGGTAAAACGAAATCCAAAAAGTAAAAGTGAATAATTCTAACCATAAAAAGGGGTGCCTTAACGCCATATGCGTATATAAACGTATACACATTTGAATAAAGACTCGAATAAAAGATGATCTACGGGATCATCATAACCTACGGGATATTAATTAGTGTAAAGGTCTACGAGGCCAAAATGACCCACGGGTCATGAATTGAAGCAAAGGGATCATAAGGGCCTCGCCTTAAAGAGGTGAAAGCTTAAGGAAATAGCCTACGAGGTTAAGTGAAGGAACCTACGGGTCAATAGTGTAAGGTGAGGGAACTTGTTACGATTCCCCGCATAAAACTAAGACTGTAAAAGAATAAATTATGGACTGTCAATATCCATAATTCTGACAAAAGTCAAAGAGAAGATCCTAAAACTAAAACTCTGGTTTTAGTAAGAAATAACGTTTTTACAAATATAAATTCTGATAGGAATTTAAATAGTAAGCATGAAGGATACAAGTCTTGACGCTAATAGGCGCAAGACGATATATTCGAAAAAGTAATATTTTCGAAAATAAAAGGTAGATATAAATTAAACATGATATGACACGATCACGGTTAAGAAATGTACTGTGAAGTAGAATCACATTACAACCAAGCGAGCGGTAAAAAGTAACTGGACTAATAAGTCTAGTTAGTGAGACCGGTTAAAATCAGCAATTCAAATCAAGAAATTTAGTTTGCTTGTAAGCGGTGGATTCGGTATAACTGAACCGAATAAATAAATTTGAAAACAAAAGAAATAGCAGCTAAAAGTGAAAGATTTCACTAGAGACTTTTAAATGGGTCAAAGTAACGGATTCATAAAGAATTCGATAGTATATGAAAGCGATGGATATCGCTAAGTTAACTAAACTAGTGGAAATAACGAGATTACGTTATTTCAAAGTTACACTATGTCGTATGAGATATGTAGACAATTAGTAACCAAAAAGATGTTACCATACTTTTCGGGTAATACTAACGATTGGTTAAAAGTATAAGTAATGTTTAAAAGATTTCTCGGATCGAATACATTGTGTTTAAACTCATTGAATTATGTAAGAAAAGGTTTCGAGGACGAAACCTCTTTAAGGGGGGTAGACTTGTAACATCCCAAAAACGGGTTTGGTAATCAAACCACGTTAATAGTAAAGACGGGTAAAATACCGTTAGTGGTAAAAATTAACCCGGTAAATATTAGGACTCAAATAAATAAACCTAATATTAATTAAAAAGGAAAATAAATACTTTGAGAAAACAAAGTATATAAAAAGCCCAAATTAACGGGACATAAAACATAACGGGTTATAACTTCCCGAACCCGTTAAAATAACTAGGAATAATTAACCTAGTTAGATGATGACTTGTGTGTAGTTAAAGATCTAAAAATAAACTAAGAGAAACTAGAGGGACCAAAAGTGTTTTAACTTGAAACTAGTTTTAATAAAAACATTTTATTAAAACACAAACACTCCATTTGGAGTCTTCTGGAGATCGACCAGAGCAAGGAGGGGCGACCCAGATTTCTCAAACCCTAAGTTCATGCTATTTGATCAATTGAAGGCAAATTTCAGTCCCAAATCAAATTCCGATCATAGATTAATGATCCTCATCGCAAGGAGATCATAGGTATGCAATATTTGACAAAAATTCTCTACTTGAATTTCTGATCAAACCTAGAGAATTCAAAATTGATAGTTGCATGTTTGTTATTCTGATGAAATATGAATTATATAATGTCTAGGAGTAAAACCCTAGTCAATCACATGTTGAAATCATGCTTATTTCTTGAGAAATCACAATCACCATTGAAGGTGATAAGTGGGTGTTGTAGGAACATGTTAAACACTAGAATTTTAATTGTTGTTCTAGTGTAATTTGAGTTCTAGGAAGTAAATTCAGATTTTGTTAATGTGAAAATTGATGTAAACATCCTTAGTTGATGTTAACCATGGCTAAATGGCAAGTATTGAGCTTGATAATAAATTGTGAGAAATCATGCCCGCAAGGTGTTTGTTAAAATGCCTAAGTGAATGTTTATATGTTGAAATTACGAATGAAACGCGTAATTGCCTTGTTTGACTAATTACGTGAAATAAGGGTTAAAACGGGTTCTAATCATAATGTTGATTTAACTTAATTATGCCTATTGTATGATTTAAGATAGTTGACCTATAAAAGTCAAACTAACCAATGATAAAGTCGAATAGTGGTTTCGACATAGAAAATACGTAAGGTGGAATAGTCGTGAATTGAAATGACTAATCTAACCACCTTGTGAATGATGATAGTTTGTCGCCTAACGAGCTAGGTGGAGGCTTGGGAAAGAAGCAGTCAAACGAATCAAGCACGAGAAGAAAGCGTATTCGGATGCGAGGTAAGTAGAGCTTACGCCCCTTTACATTATTTGCAAAGTTACTTAATTTCAGGTATTGATATGAATGCTACTAAGTGGTTGGTATATGATATTCCGACACGATTCAATGAGAGTCAGAATGAGGGAAAATGGCAAGAAATCATGAATTATAGTAAAAGGGGTAAATTAGTCATGTAATGACGAATAAATAAAAACGGTTTTAAGTAAAACAAGTTCAAAGGAAAACCGGGATAGGTTTATGTAACACCTCAAAAATTCACGTCCTATAATGTGTTGACACGTGTCATAAAGTTTGAACGTGAGAAAGAATGTTATAAAAGGACTAAAGTTGACAAACATGGAAAGTATGTGTTTATACGGGTTCTAAGTGTCAACAGTGAATAAATATACTTCATAATAACCCTACATGATGCTTATAACATCAAACGAATAAATCATGGATCATACGAAGCTAAAAGTGAGAGATTACAAACTACAGGGGTCAAATGTGTCAACTTGTTAAAAATATACCTCTGAGTGATCTTTTGACAAACCCGAAGCTTTGTAAATATAAATTATGCTCACTAGAATGCACGATTAAAATTTCATAAAGTTTCGTTATCGTATGAGAAAGTTATGATCAAATTCGTGTGCGAGGGGTTAAAGTGTTAACGTTGAAAGTTAAGGCTTTTCGGGTTAACCGGAAGTGTCCAGGGACTTGGCAAAGTGGGTATAAGTCCTAAAGCCCTTGATGGTAAATAGAAGGGGGTCAAAATGCAATAAAAAGCTTGTTTGCCCTTTCAAATAAACCAAAGGCCAAGTTACAAAATAAATAAAAAAATAAAAATCTGATTTTAGGCCTCAGGCGGCCCGCTTGAGAAATGGTTAAACGGGACGCGGGCCGCGTCCGGAGCCCAGATGCAGAAAGGTGAGACAGACGCCTTTAAACGCGGAAATTCGATCTTTTAACGACTTTAATGCAACATGGGCGGCCCCTAAACAGTCCTAAACACTAGAGACACATGTTGAATGGTTGTGGTCGATCATAGAGCTATGTGTCAACCAATTGTGGTGTGTAATTCACTATAAAAGGCCACCTTGTGCAACATAACTCCTCACACCTTCATCTGCATAATTTGATCATTCCTGGAGCTCTCAAGCAGGTCCAACTGATCTTAAGTCGTGCATAGGACTCTTGTAAGTCTACTAGTCCTTCTTTATTTGAGTTTAGCTTGGTTAATTAGCTAAAAGTCAAACCGTCGTAGTTACGGTTTGACTTCGAGAATAGTCAATAATGGCTCAGTCATATCTCGAATTAAAAATAGTTATGAGTTGGTATTTATGTGGGTAATAAAACCTCAAAAGGGTTTCCCCTGATCACCACTCTAACCAGGTCAAAAGTCGGGTCAAACTTTTAATTAAAAAGTCAACAGGATGCTTAAAATGTCATTTATGCATAATTAGCTATCTAGAACATATATAACCTGTTTGATCATTGTTATAACTTAGTAATTAGTGTAAGAACATGTCTAAACATGTTCAACCCGACTATTTCCTGTTTAGACCCGGTTCGGAACCGAAAGTCACATAGTTTGACTTTCACTTTGACTTTCAGTTCTGACCCGTTCAGGTATGTTTTAGAAATGCCTCAGAGTTTAAATTGGATTAGGTTACTTGTTAGAACAACCCTCTGTGATTACACACCTTGGTTCACTAGTTATCCAATTAATATGCATATTTCCGTTAATTGCTCATATGTTGACCGTTATGCCCTTATTACCTTAAAACGTGATTTATGAAAATGTAAAAGTGTAGAAACCTTAGTTACTGATATATAAACTTGTATGCAAAGTTTGACATCAGTTTGACTTATAGATTAAGAGTTATGCTCAATATCGCAAAATTAAAGCTTTATGTTAATAAAACGGCGTAATTAGCGTATAGCCTAGTTAAGCCTACTTTTTGGTATCAAACTTAATACCCACTGATACAATATATTATTTTGGGATTTTTAAAGATTTTTAATTAATTTTAGGCTGAGCATAACTAGTAGTCGTAGGCTTAATCCGGTAATTGTCGGTTTTGCCCTTACGGGCCATAAAATGAGTTTTACTTATCTAAACGACTCCAAACCTTTGGCTACTGATCACATATGATAAATAAATTATTTTAAGCCTTCTGGAAATATAAAAATATCAGATTTAAGTATCAAACCCGGAAATGGCCTTTAATCGCCTTATTTAGCGTTTTTAACGCATAGTATGTTTTAAAATCATATTGAACATACCCGGGTTGATACCTACTGATATATGAGGCAAATTATGATATTTTAACAGTAAGCAAAGGTTGATAAACTCAGACTTCAGTTTTGAGCTTTTCGGCTTATGTGAAATTACCAAAATGCCCCTTCGGTGCATAGTTTGGTTATAAATGATATATTTCACATATATACTTTACCCTACTGTTATAACTCATCAAATTGAGTATGTTTTCTGTTTACATCAGACCTGTAACTCGGTTAAACATTTAAACTCTTTTACAACCTTTAAAATGACCAAACTACCCCTACGGGGCATAGTTTGTGTTTAAATTAGTTCGGGGCATAATGAAAGACATCCTACTGATGTCACAACATATTTTAAGCATATTAACTTAGGAAACCTGTATATGGCTCTTTCAGATACCCGTTACGCTTATTACGCGTTCGATTCGGTTTATGCAACAAGTTTACATAAAATAGCCGAAACGGGTCAAACCTTATCGATTTTATCTCAAAATCCAGAATGTGCATGAAGGACCCATATTAAACAAGTCTCTGAACTTGTCGGGTCTAAATCACATTCTATCCGGTCCTCGCTTAATCGTGCGTACGAACCGTATCTTTGAAACTAGCCGGTCTAAGCTTAAGCTTAATTAAAGACCCGTTAGGATTCTAATAGGTTATTAAAAACCTTCGTTCCAGATTAGGAGCCCAGTAAAAGCTATCTGTACTTGCTGATTTGGTATACGGCTGGGATTGAATTTATATTTAGCTCAGGTAAATACTTTTAACTTATTTTCCCTATACGGGCTTGGGTTACGGTATATAGCATACCGCTTGATCGGGCATCAAATCTCCACGCTTAGTGGGTAGTTGAATAATTTGATCGGCTCGTTTAAACAGTCTTGTTTACTTTACAGCCTTTGGGGGGTTAATGACCATGTCCCGTATATCCTTGGCATCATCTTACGAGATGGCCACGACCTGAGCACGGGGTGTAGGCGTACACCTGTCAGTGTATAACTCAATATAGTGGTGTGTTTATTGATCTTTAACCCGGACTAGATCCGGGCTACTGAACGCATAAGTAACATGTAATTCGTTCACAAGATTATAATATTTAATAATTCTCCCAAGTTAAAAAGATTAATTTTGCCTCTGTGCATTTTAATCAAACTATAAAAGATATTTTGTGCCACGTGCATCCAAATCAATTTTCTTAAAACCATTTTCAAAATGAGTCAGTTGAATGTATTTACCAGTGTAAACTGACGTATTTTCCAAAAAGGCTAAATGCAGGTACTATACGAAATTGGCTAGATATTTCTCCTTAGCATCAGTAGAAGTCTCGCAAGCTTAAGATGCCTAAAAGTCTGTTGAACTATTGTTTCCATTTTATGTTCGATCCTTCTGTGGATAGACTTCCGAATATTGTGACAATTGATATTACAATATTAATTCGGTTGTATTATATCTTTTAAATTGCTTCCGCTGTGCATTATTATATTGTGTTGTTTGACTATTACGTTGCCAACCACGTCACGATACTCCCCCACCGGGCCCACCGGTGACACGTGGAAATCGGGGTGTGACAGTTTAAAGGGGTGAAATGGTAATTAAATACCATCTTATACGGACAAATGGTCAATTAGACTAAATGGGTCAAATGGTGTGGTTAACACCATTTGACAATTACATTTGACAAATCGCTTGTTGAGTTTTGTAATCACAGGAAATAACATAAGCATGCGTTGCTTTAACTAGAAAGATTTAAAGCAAAAGATATGTAAACAGGTCAATACCTTGACCCGAGCCAGGTACGCATAAATAAGCTTTTAGTTAAACATATAATTTATGGTCAAATATTTAACGAAAGTCCTTCGTCGTAAAGTGAGGGACTAAAGTGGACCAAAACACCCTTGAAGGGTATATTGGGTAAACGACCCATAGGGGTGGTTTAGGAACTTGCATCAAGATCATGGAATCATTAGATATGAATAAAAGTTACAGGAATACATATTCATGGGTCAAATGCATAAAAATGGTCATTTGCGTAAAATGACTAACCAATGGGTAAATTTTGGGATAATAGGTTAGTTATGCTAAATCCACCATAAAAATAGTTGTGGTGGAAGATCATTTGATAAATATTGCGAAAATAAGATGCTAGAAATAAACGAGTATGAATTATGTGGAAAAGTACTTAAATACCCTTAACGGGTCAGAATATGCATTTAAGTACAAACGGGTTTAAGAATATACATAAACTCGTGAATTGAACCTAATATGATAGACAAGATTGAAATTTATAAGATTCATGTGAATTTGGGATCAAACAAACATGTTTGCTTGATAAACGCATGAACGGGTCAAAACTTTGTAAAAAGGTAACGAGTCGAAGGCTTAGAAGTCTCAAAATTTATTATGTTGGATGTTGGATTTTAACTCCATTAAATGGAGAATTAAATTACGGACGCATAGGAAAAAGAATCGGGTAAAACGGATTAAAAACGAGAGAGTTATGCTCGTTTCCGTGAAATCGGGTTATGCTGGGAATCTGCAGCACCAGCAAACAACATTCTGTCGAAAACAAGTGCTAGCGTAGCGCGAGCATGCCGTAGCGCTACGCGAGCATGTGTCAGTTTCGCGAAAATCGTTTATATTAACCGTTGATGCTTTGCGAACCCGTTTAAATACGTTCTAAGCTACGTATGACTAATCCAACTCATGTTTTATGGGTTTCAGGTAGAATTTTAGCACCAGAGGATGATCAAGCACAATGAAGAACCGAACACGATCAAGAAATAAGCTTCCGCACGACGTTTCGTTGATTACTTTTAATTGACGAACTTAATTACGTTATGTTCTAAACTTTTAAATTGTAAAAGGTTTTAATAAACCCGTATTTCCGATGTATATGTAATCTTAATTACATGATTGTTTTTCCTAAAAGATACGTTAAACCTCGATTTATTATAACGGGTGTTACATCCAACCTCTAACGCCTGCCGTAATTCCTTATTTGCTTTAGCAGCATGAATCCCAATGATTTGCATGTATTCACGAGGCGTTTTCTGTCCCGGTTTCTCATTTGCAGCATCTCCATCTTCATCTTCAGAGTCGATGCGAAGAAACTCAGACAAATTTTGATTTAAGTTGGACACGTTACCTTCCTGATTACTGCCAATCTGCTAAAAGAACCGAAAATAAAACAGAACACCCCTTTAATCAACCCGTAAAATGAACTTTATAATGTTAATTAGCAAACCGTTTCATCACTCGGGTTTGCATTTTTACAGATGCAAGGCGTCTCGTCCTCTGCAATCAACTCTTCTTCAAGCTTATTAGAATCAAGGCATTCTTTTGGTGGTTTTGTTGAAAGAATGATACGATGCTTTAAATCAGACGCATTACCCACACGGGTTCTAGTTTATAACCTTTAGTTCTACAATCTACTGTTCTATTCTATCTTCTGCTACAAGTAGGAAGTAGTGTTTCTGTTGTTTGAAGTTGTAATACTAGTTACCAGTTACGTTTTACATATAGTCTTATGTCTTAGTATGCAGTATGCATTGATATTGAGTGACTTTTTAGTTTAAAGCTGATTATCTGACCCCTAAATTTTTAAAGAATCTGAAATATTTAGTTTATTTAAACATTATGAACTGATTATTATGGCTTGACTTATGAGGTTCAGATATTCACTTCCAACTCAGATTGGAAGAGTAAAGTAAAAGCTGATGAGTCAGACTTGCACCTTTGCAAATCTAAAGCTCTTGAGGTCAGACATTCTCTCTTTTAATAGACAAATGAAGAAAACATTTCCATAATATAAATTAGCAACACATTGTTGCATTATGTTGTTGTACCTCAAGCATGGGGTATTTTTCAAAAAATACATTATGATTTTTCACTTTGAACCCAAAGGTTTTAATTTTTTATATTTTAACCCTCTTAATTTGTTTACTTTTAATCTAAAACTTTTCATCTTTTGTAATTTAACCCAAAACTTTTTTATTTACAACTTTGGTTGTCCATACTTTTTATCTTTCGCAAGTTTTTCGTTTTACGTTCCATTCTAAAATTTGCGAGTTAATACGTCGCAACGTTCGTGTGTGGTTCAATGTTTTGGTCTATTTTTTTCACATTTGATAGGTATGTCGCAACGTGTCTATTTTCCCCCTTTGACAAGTTCGCCGCAATGGGCGGATCCTACATCGACTTTGTTATTTTTTTCTACGTTATTTTGCGAGTTAACACGACGCAACGTGCGTGTGTGGTTCAATGTTTTAAAGTCTATTTTTTTCCATTTAACAAGTTTGTCGTAACGTGTGGGTCCTAATCAACATAGTTATTTTTTATATGTTCTATGTTTCAGTCTTATTTTTTCGCATTAACACGCCCAGGGCCGGCCCGAAGGGTGTGCGGGATGGGCGACGGCTCAGGGCCCAAACCCATCGAGGGCCCAAATTATTTTGTTTGTGTATTAGTTTTACACTGTAAAGTTAGAATATATACATAATGAATCGGAAAATACCATCTTGAAGCACTTGGTGTGGTGGTTTGAAAGTCACTTTAATAATATAAGAAGGCATGGGTTCTGATCCCGGCATCCTCAGTTTTTTTTTTTTTCTTATCTACTTATTAAATGCAAATGACATTAATTGCCTAAGTTTGTCAAGTTACATTAAATGATTGGTGTTGATTCAATTGACATTAATTCATTTTCATATATTTAAATATTTTTTATACATATTCTTTTTAAAAATTTATATTTAAGGGGCCTGTATTTTCTGTTCGCGCAGGGCCTAAAGATTTTCGAACATTTTCGGAGACGGCCCTGAACACGCCGCAACCTCAGTGTTAGTGGTTGCTACCAGCGGTGTGGTATTTGGCATACCCCGCCGCAACGCGAAGGTGCTTAATTCTAGTTTATATAAATTTGGTGCTAGTTTCTCAGAGAAAAGAGCCACATGTGGAAAATAATGTACAAAGCGTAAAAGAACGAAAGACGAAAGTACAAGAAGACCAAGTCTCAATGTTCATGGTTACTTTTTAATTACTAGAGGCGCGGCAACTTCTTTAAAGTCGTTTTATTACAAGGTTAGATTATTATTGAGTTCATTGCCATCCTTAAAATTCATTTGTGATGACGCGATGTTAGTCTATGTTGAAGTTACAACTTATTAATACAACTATCATGCTAGTAAATATATTGGTTACTTAAGTTTAATACATTAAGATGTAAGTTTCAAGGTTCATTACGTATAAGTTACGTATAAAGTTGGATGCATCTTCGTATAGTTTGTTCAAACGAACATTTTATCAGTTGTTTGACAAAAGAAAATATAACTTGTGATATTTGTGTTGAAGAATAACTAAAGATGGCTAAAAAGTCTTAAATTTTTGGTTAATGGATTTTTCTAAAATGTCATGCATTAAGTTGTTTGTTTACTTGGATAACGAGAGTTCCTCCTATAAATATAATACATAATTACAACAATGAAAAAGGAGACATTTTTCACTTTGATATTAGTAACTAATATTTTGTAACCTTCATTAAAATTATCCAAATCATGTTATTATTATTACTTCATCACCATCCTAACAATTCATTTGTCGGTTATACTCAACATTCTGGCTACATCAAAAACTTAGTTTTAGTTTAAAAAAACAGGTGAAATTTACCTATAAATATTTGTTTCATAGTTCCCTGCATTAACAAGTTGTATTAAACAGAGAAGAATGGGAAAAACATTTTCACGAATTCACGGGGACGAGTTGGAAACCATCACAACAGTCATTTGACTGTTATATATCAAAAAAAAAAACATTTTATAGTATAAATACACAAACACTTTGTATTTTTAACTAGACCGCTCTTATTCTTTTTTCACACAAAATTTCTTTAACCTCTTTCAAATGACAAGAAGAAGAAATAGCCTTGACTACGGCATGAAGGTCATGTATCATTTTGGAATGCAATCATTCATCTATTCCATCAACATTTGGGTGATACGATCAATCGTTAGAGCAAATTCAATCGAAGCAGAAGGAAATGAATCTCAAGACTCTCAAATTTAACCGACTCTTCAACGACATGATGAATGGTGTTGACGAGCTAACAGAGGCGGAAGCGATGAAGTTATTGACAAGGCTCATCGCAAGCACCAAATGGGCTATGAACGTCAAATATTTAGTCACATGTCGGCATCGCAAATGCTAAGAAATCATCCGAATGCCCAATGGCCTACCAATGTTGATGATTAGAATTTTAATTTTAACTATGTAGTTTTCTATTTTTAATTATGTGATTTTTGTTTTAGCAATGTAGTTTTTGTTTTAATTGTTTGGTTTTTTTTAATCTAGAAGATACGCGTCACCAAGGGGGGATGACCGCGTAAACAGATCAATCAGGATAAACCACGACTAAATACACAGTGTTCATTTTCATTGTATTATTAATAGATATAAATTATGCACTTTTTAGTTTTATTTATGTACTTTTTAACATACACATGTTAAACTTAAGATACAAAATACCCTTAACGTAAGAAGTGAATGAACCCCTTTTTGAATTTTTTTCCCTGCTTGTTAAGAATGATGTTTAATTACAAAATGCAAAACAAACAAAAAAATCGTGATTTTACATTAGTAGAGTAATTATTGTAGTGTAATTATAATTACTCTACAAAATTACATAATTACTCTACAAGTGTAAAATCATGAATTTTTTTTTATTTTAGGACTAAAATACGTGGTTAATAAGATGAGAAAAATTTCAAAAAAAATCACTCATTCACTTTTCACGTTAAGAGTATTTTGTATGTTAAGACTCATTTATACCATTACTTAACCCTTTAGTTATATTAGATATTTTTAAATATGTTATTGTTTTAAAGTTTAATTTAAGTTAAAATAATTTTGTTTTTCGGAATTAAGGGAAAACTGGGACAACATTATGCATTCTTGAAAAAAAAATGAGGAAAACAAAAAAGTTGACGTGACGCTGATGTGGTATACAAGAAAATATAGAGATACCGAGACGACTTTCTCCTCATGAGACAAAAGGAGACACGAGTTATGTTCATGCACCGAGATCATGGGCTTGAGTACTCAACACACGTGAACCCGCGGCAATTTTGAATATGATTACTCGCTTAAGGTGCATCTCATCGTCACATTGTGCACGTGTACTTCCTATTTTATATGTTGAAAAATAGATGAACGTTACATACATATTGATATGAAATTGTTATTAAATTCTGTACTAAAATCTAAATCATAATTCGTGTACTTCCTATTTTATATGTTGAAAAATAGATGAACGTTACATACATATTGATATGAAATTGTTATTTAAATTTTGTACTAAAATCTAAATCATAATTCGTGTACTTCCTACTTTATATGTTGACATAGACAAACGCTACATACATATTCATACGACATTGTTATTTAAATTTTGTACTAAAATCCAAATCATAAAAATTATTAATCTGTTGACATTGTGGTCAACATTGTTAAGGGTTGGGTCGTTGATGATTCACTCTATCAAATTTCTGTTAATAAGCAGGGGCGGATCTACCATAGAGGTAGGGGGAACCCGGGTTACCCCTTGGTCGGAAAAAATTTGGAAAAATTAGTGTAAATTTTGGAAAAATTTGACGTTTTTTCGATTTCGTTATGGCTTATTTGTATAAGGTTACCCCTTCGTCGGAATCCTAGATCCGAAGGTTACCCCTTCGTCGGAATCCTAGATCCGCCACTGTTAATAAGGTTAACTAATGTTATCGTTTGTTTGTATTATAAGCCTTAATTTTTTCGTACATAGAGTAACTAAAGGGAATGTAAAATATATATTTCTATTATGATCTCCATTAAATTCGTATTTGGCTCCGCCACATAAACTTAGGGATGACAATATATTGGGTATGAAATGGGTTTTGGTAATCCAAGTCTTGTATCCATTTACAAAATCTTTTCTGGTACTCGTCAGGTACCCATCAACTTCGCATGTATACCCACAACTACTGGGTATGCCCATTCAGTGGCGTAACTAGAAGAAATATTCAGGGGTATCCTACTTTTTTTATTGTACATTTATAGAACGGAAAGTCTTTTTTTACCTACATTACGGGACGGGGCCGATCCTGAAAATTCAAGTGCTCTGGGCGAGCAAAAAAAGGCCCTTAGGCTTTACCGAATTAAATCTTATAAACAAGTTTAACAACAAAAATAAACTCTTAAAACCTAGCAAATAACAAATATACAAAATTACAAACTACTTACTAGTTACTGCTAAACTTCAAAACTAGATATCTATAACATCATCATACAATACATAATACATTCATACAATCATACAAGAAGTCAAGAAATCAAACTATCAAAAATCAAATAGATATATATTGAACATTCAGATATCGAACGTTCAAAAAATCAAATACACAAATATCAAAAAATCAGATCTAGAGGACAATAAAACTCACAAACTGCGTGTGCGACGATTGTGCGAAGATCCGTTCGGTTGTTCCAATCCATTGTGCATGCGAATGTGCGATTGTTTGGCAGTTCAGGTTCAGGCGTTCAGTTTCTGTGCGTGTGACTTTAGGAATCAAGATCCCTTCTTCGATAATCTGCGTCTGCGACCTCCTGGCCTCTTGTGACGTTTGGTTTCCATGCCCTTAATCAATGGGTAATTGAATTAAACTAGGCTTTATTATAATTTGGGCTTAATGATTATGAAACGTATTATTTGGGCTAACTACTAATTTCAGGTTTCATATTTTTAGGGGTATTCTCGTATATCTTTAGGGGTATTCAAATATATAAAACAAAAAAAAAATATACTGCGACTACGGTGTTGAGCCGTAGCACGTGCTACGGCTGGGTGTTCATTAGTTCCGCCCCATGGTCTTATTGGTTAAAGATTACTCGTTAGAACAATTATTACCTGATCTTAGATTCACCCTAAAAATAACTTGATATGTCAATAATGAACCACACTACTTTCAATTCTATAACTTTGATAATTTCAACTTTCTAATAACTTCAACATACTAATTATTATATTTTTCATATGAAGTTCGGATTCTATAAACTGGTTGGATCTAACAGGTTTATAGAATCCTTAACGTAAGAAGTGAAGGAGGATTTTTTTTTTTTTTTTTGAACTTTTTCCTTCTTATTAAACACGAATTTTAGTATCATAATCCAAAAAAAATCATGATTTTACAGTAGTAGACTAATTTTACAGAGTAATTACTCTACTAATGTAAAATCATGATTTTTTTTAACATTTTGCAATTAAACGTTATTCTTATGTAGTAGGGAAAAAATAAAAAAAAATTCCTTCATTTCTTACAGGTATTCTATTATGTTAAGACCCATTTATATTTGATTTTTAAACTATTTAACACATAATGTCATCCGGTGTCAAACCTGTATTTTTTTTTTAAACTAATATCATATCCGTTCATATGTATGAATACATATACATTCCCAAATACTTTAAATTTGAAACTTCACAATCAACTTCACAACACTCATTTACAATTTAAGATTTTCTTTCTTTTGAGTTAATTATATAGATGAACCCTATGGTTTATAGCAAATTTCACATTTGGGTACTAACTTCTTTTCAACAGGTTTAAGTTTTATGGTTTCAATTTTGTAACATCTTTAGGTATTAACACAAAAATTAGTTAATTTTATCAATATAATGACTAAAATACCCTTTTTTTATATCAATGTAACACCTTTAGGTACTAACACCTAATTTTATTTAAATTTAAATCAATTTTACAAAATCTAATTATTTTTTTTATTTTCATATTTTTATTATATATTTTAATTAACATAAAATCCATTATTTTTTTATTTCTATTTTTTATTAAATTTTTTATTTAACATAAAATCTACTAGTTACACCAATATTTTTTTAAATAGATTTTTAAATAAAATCTATTAGCTATATACTATATAGTTTTATGTAATTAAATATCTTACGCGTTTTAAATAATGTAAACCTTACTCGTTTTCAATTTTGGATAGATATGATAGATAATAATAAATATCTTTCATGTAAATTAAAAAATAGACATGTATAAAGCTGTTAATTTTAAATAATGTAAACCTTACTCGTTTTCAATTTTGGATTCAACTAACATGTATCGAGTAAACTTTTCAACTATGTGTTTAATTTTTTAGAACGGAATTGTGCATATAATTAGTTTTTTATTAATATGTATTTTATATCTCAGTGATCAAAATAATAAGTATAGAAATTGTATAAGTTCTAAAATAGTAAAATGTAAATGAACAAAAAAAAATACTTGTGTAACTAGTAGATTTTATGTTAAATAAGAAATTTAATAAAAAGATGAAAAAAATAAATAAATAGATTTTATGTTAATTAATAGATATAATAAAAAAATGAAAATGAAAATAAAAATAAAAAAAATTGATTTTGTAAAATTGATTTAAACTTAAATAAAATGAGGTGTTAGTACACAAAGGTGTTACATTGATAAAATTAAAAAAAATGGAAGATTATTTTAGTCATTATATTGATAAAATTAACTAATTTTGGTGTTAGTAACCAAATGTGTTACAAAATGGAAACCATAAAACCAAAACCTGTTAAAAAAATTAGTACTCAAAGGTGAAACTAGATATAAACCATAGGGTCCATCTGTGTAATTAACTCACTTCTTTCTTTCTTTCTTTCCTTTTTTTTTTTTTTTTTTTGAAAGGAAACTTTTATTAATCAACTTCACAACACTCATTTACACTCACAATCAACTTTTTTTGAAAAGCATCAACCAAGATCCAACACAAGTGCAACCCCAAACAGCCACTAGTTACAATTTAATTACATAAATTAAACTTGCATCATTGATTCCAAGAGATGTTAGTTTAGAGCGGTTTTTCACCCAAAGAAACTCATATGTACGAAGCTCATTATGAATATTATAGATCACCACACTTTTAGAGTTGAAAATACCTGATTTCGACTATGCTAAATTAGCCACCTTGCGATAGGAACTACCGATTGCACATCCTGTATTTAACGATGTTCCCTCCACCCTTCGTGTATAATCTAAGATATTAATAAAAGATAAGAACTTGAGTTTTAATAATGAAAATAGGTGACCACCACCCATGATCTCCAACGTGCTCGTAATATGGCCCCTTTGTCCCCTTAAATAATATAACCATTGATGAAACACTGGTTAAATTCAATGATTAACTAGCTGGGTCGTCTCTTTAATGGGTTCAATCTCCTTTCTTACTCGCCAAAAGACCGGTTCTGCAAAACAGCAACACCGTTAGCTCGTTAAGAGGGGAATATAGGGGTTTACCTCTTAACCGGGCTCCGGCGTGAGAATAAGTATTGTTCTGAGGAATAAAACAGTGTGTGTTAAGAGTGAGAGTGTGGAGAGAATAAATAGAATCAACCTGGATGATGAAGGGTCCTATTTATAGCCGGAGGGTGAAAGAGGGAGGAGCAAGCTTGCCAGCTGTTATGGGGCGCCAGCTGTCCGACCAAGAGAATATCCTCTTGGTCTCCTCTGCTGTGGTCAGGATGGTGGTACACGTGGCGCGCCCATATTTGTCCACGCTGGAAACATCGTACTGCTGCTGTCGGTCTGCTCCTTGATTTGTTGCAGGTCTACATGGCGCTTGATGAATGATGACACGTATTGTCCTTTATGTCGGAAGGAGCATCTTTGGTGCCACCTTGACGTCTTCCAGAAGCTTCTAGAAGCTTCTGGATTCGCTTGCTGATGTAGGCGCCATGTAGGATGAAAAAGTGGTGTGGTCCTTGCCATGTGGGATGCGGAATTGGGACCATACCTCTTCAAGTCCCCCCAGTCCAGTGTGCCTTCTAGTTGAGTTGGCCGTCTAGGAGGGATTCTGGACTTATAAGGGTAGTGGTTGTTGGCCTTGTTGGGATACATGGTCGCAACTTTGCGTGGTTGGGCCAATTAGTCGCATGACACGTGCCATACAGTAGTGATTCTGCAAAAAATGAGCTAAGTGGACACATGGCGCATGGCGAGTTGGTAACTTTGTAAAACTGAGCCAACTGGACGCATGGCGCGTGGCGTGTTGGTGACTTTGCAAAGTTGAGCCAACTGGACGCGTGGTGCATGGCGTGTTGGTCACTTTGCAAAAGTTGAGCCAACTGGACGCGTGGCGCACGGCGTGGTGGTGTTTCCTTCTGACAGAAGTTTCCTTTCTTGGGATGAAGACAACTGATGTGACTGTCTGATGTCCCTGTCTTGTCGGAGGTGAACAGGCGCCTTTTCAGTGGTGTCAGTTACTTTCCATCCTTGTGTCAGACGTGTGCCGCCCACGCTCCTGAAAAAGGGGGTGGCGGTTTCTCTTTCTGCTGACGTGTCTCTCCCCTGTTGGGTGACGGTCTGATCTCCTGACGGCCCACTACCCATCGCATTAAATGCGATGGGTATAAATACATGGCGGATCACTCCTTCTTCTTCACTTTTCAAAATTTGAACAGCAGTCCCCTCCCATAGTTTTCTACCTTCTCCTACTTCTAAGTTCCTTCAGATTTTCTTTCTTCATCTTCTTCTAGTATGTCTTCCGGAGCCATTCCTCTGGCTAAGAAAAGGAGGTTTAAGGGTAGGAATCCTCCTGGTCCTGATCGAGCGACGATCGGTTGGAAAGAGGAAGAATTCCACAATTTAGTTAGGGATATGGGCTTTCTTTCGGGTTGGGGTGCTCAGTTTCCTACCCCAGGTTCTACCGCCATGGATGCACCTCCTGGTTACATTACGTTATATGCGGCCTTTTTCCGGGAGGGTAACTTCAGGCTCCCTATGACGAAGTTTACTGCTGATGTATTGAGGAATTATGGCCTCCATATATCTCAAATCAACGCTATTGGGCTTCCTCGTGTTACCCATTTTGAGTTTATCTGCAGGGACAACCGTGTTGAGCCAACCTTTGAGATGTTCAATGTTTTTTACACTGTGACTTACACCAGAGGTTTTTATTCTTTTAACTCCCGGACCAGTGGTGTTATCCCTTGTAGTTCCAATCCTCCGAAAAGCCTACATGATTGGAAACAAAAGTTTTTTTACATTCGGCGTGGTGTTATCCCGGTAGATATGCACTATCGATCAGAGAGTGAAGGGATCCCGAAGGTAGACGTGACAGTGGACTTTGCCAAACAGGAGTGGTACAAGAAGGTGACGCACAAAGCCACTGCTATTTCTCAGCTGGAGGAGAGGGCGTTGGTTGGTGCTGGTATGAGCTTGTGGTGGTTTCCGAAGAACCCTCTGGGTGTTCCTGTTTATGGTTATCAAGGCAAACGTATGTAATGTTTCTTAGTTGTTTGTTTTTTTCTCTGGTTATTGTTGTGTTCGTCCTCATCTCTTTTATATTTTGCAGTTGGCTACAGCTTGTTGAATGTTCTTGACCCAAAGGCCGGTGGTGCCATGGTTGAGGCGGTTCAAGAGGATGGGAAACCGACATGGTTGGACCAGATCCGCAACCGTTTCTTGCATCCTACTAACGAGAGTTTTGCCACCTATGCCAACACTGTTTTAGGTGAAGATAGTGAAGATAGTGAAGATGTTGTTGATGATGCTACTGACCCCACTCGGGAGGAAGTTATTGTCCTTTCGAGTGAGGGTTCTGACCGACCTCTTGAAGGCCTAACCTCTCATTCCCCGCTTGTAGATCCAGCGCAAGGGGTTGTGCATGATCCCGTTAACGAACCAGTTGTTGCTGATGTTGAGGTGCCGGTTGAGACTGCTGATCAATTAGAAACTCGGAGAAAAACAAAAGCGGACAAGTCAGAGGGGAAGGAGAAGAGGGCTGAGGAAAAAGCTACTGAGACTCCTCGTAAGCGACCCTCTACCCTTCCTGTCCTAGATTATGTTGTCGTTTCTGATACATTGTCTGGTTTAGGGACCGGAGAGAAACATCGTGGGTCCGATCCTGATGACAGCGCTACCTTAACGGAGATGATGAGGAAGAAAGCTCTTGAGGATAAGAAACGGAAGCTTGATGAGCAGGCTGCTGCTATGGTTGCGTCAAAAAAGGCCAAACTTCCGAAGGAAACTCCTCCTGCTCCTTCGGAATCTGAGATTGATATGGGAGTTTTTACTGCTAAGCATGGGAACTTGTTGGAAAAAATATTCGAGGCTTCTGGTTCTCGTGGTACAAGTTTTTCCGTTTGTCTGTTCTGGTTGCCATTTTCTTTGCTTTTTCCTAATTATCTTGTTTGTTTTGGAACTGGTGCTAAGCCGGGCAAGACTTCGCGCAAGGTTGATATTTCAAAGATTACTCCCCCCGCTTCTCCACCATCTAGGACGTTTGACTTGTCCTCTCCCCGTGATGACTTAGGTGAAAAAGGTAAACCAGATGATGTGAATGTTGAGCATGTTGGTGAAGGTGGTGGTGATGGCGCAGGTGGTGCTGGTGGAGATGGTCGAGACAAAGGTGTTGAGACAGAGGCGGAGTCCAGTGAGGCTACACAACGCCAGACCATTTATACCAGGCGTCCAGCAGGCGGTGGCGGTGGTGCTACTTCAGGGGTGCTTCGGAGTCCTGAGTTTGAAAATGTCCAAGGTGGGTCTTGGGATACTCACAACCTTGCATGCGATGATCTGCCTCATGCTCCCCATTGGCGTTTAACTCAGGGCTCCCGGATGAATAATCATGAGAACTGTCGAAAGTTCTTCTCCTTGTCCCTCCCCCCTGCGGAGAGGTTGTTTCAGAAAAGGCAAAACCGGTTCGAACTCTTGGACGATTATATTCATGCCGGTGTCAACTTCTTTGCTACTTCGCAAGAGATTGTTCGAGAATGGAAGTTGATGGGGGAGGAGACTCTTGAATTTGAAAATGATAAAAAGTTGTTTGCTGAAGAAAGAGAGAAGTTCAATGCTGAGAAAAAGGGGTTGTTATGGAGGGTGTCTAATGCGGAGCAGAAACTTGCTCAACAGAAGCAGATTAACACCGACAAACAAAAGGATTGGGAGGCCGCTTGTGAGCGGACAAATAAAGAGTTGCAAGCCCAACGTGACGCAATTTTTAGGATATCTGCTGAGAAACGTAAGATCAGTGAAGAAGCTGAGGAAGAACGCAGTGCGCATCAGAGAAGAGAGCAGGAGTATGTCGAGCGTATAGCTAAGTTGGAAGAGTTTGTTGAGAAAAAGGTCGCTGAGTGCAAGGCTTCTGAACTTCTTGCTGAGGAGGTGTCTGCCGATTGCAAGTGGTTGCTCTCACGCGCGGTGCCCCTGGTAACTTCATTTGTTTATGTTTGCTTTCGATTTGTGTTGATTACTCTTCTTATGTTTCTATGTGCTTTTCGCAGATTGCTGAACGTACAGTGAAATCTCATGAGCTTGCCAACTACATGTTTGAGTTGGGTCAAGCGGCGTATAACAGCGGGCGGAAGGATGGTTATAGTGAGGGTAGGGCTGCAGCTGTTAATAATGAGAAGGGCTATCATTTTGAGTTGTACAAGGAGGATTGTGGTGCTGCTTATGCTGAAAAGCGACAAGAGTTTGCATCTTTGGAGTTTGGTGTTGTTAAAGCTGCCCAGAAATTATCTCGGAAACCTAATGGTGTTGCCTTACTAAAGAAGGCCCTTGGAGATGAAGATCACGCGACTGGGGGCGCTGGTACTAGTCATCCAGAGTGAAGAAATCCGGCTTGCATGCCGTGTATGGGCTTCAATAGCCCTGTAACCAACTTGACAATTTCGTGAACAATTTAACTTTATGTTTCGTGAACAGTTTACCTATAGCTGTCGTATCTGCAATACGTTTCATTATTTTTGACATATTTTATGCTTAATATGTGGCTTTGTTTCTTGTGAATTTTGTTATCGTTACAATATGTGCATGTGTAATTACTTTGATTAGGTATCACGAATGAATGATGGCGCTGACAGGTTGTGTTGTGTTATTTACAACGTTTGTTCTGTCGTTTAAGCGCGCAGGTTGGTTCGTGTATACGAAGTGATCGAGTTACAGTTTATTGTGTGGACCCGGCTGTATTCAGCTTTGGGGGTCTTACAATGTTTGTTTACCGTATTTTCGATGTTTTCGTGTTTATGTGGGCACGAAGTATTTACTTGGCGTTTTTTAGGCTTTGGTTGCGTTTTTGACCCGGCTGTGCACTTGTTTGTGACAGGCCTTGGAGGTCTACAACGTTTCCTAAGTTCGAGCCATTGATGTTTTCGTGTATGCCCAAAGTAATATATGCAGTTGTGATAAGAAATTCGCATGAGAAGAGATAGCCAAACACTTCTTGTATTAGTGCTAAGTGTGTTGGCGCGCGGCCGTTACAAGTACATAGAAAAAACTTCAGCTGTTTACATGTAGCATCTTCTTAACTGTTGAGCATTCCAGGTTCTTGGGACTTCTTTGTCATCTAGGGTGCGCAGCTTATATGCCCCTTTTCCGAGTACTGCGTCTACTACATAAGGTCCCTCCCACTTGGGAGCTAACTTTCCGGGCTTTTCGGTGTTAGACGCCTCATTGTCCCTCAGGGCGTAATCTCCCGGATTGAAAGTGCAAATTCGGACTTTGGAGTTATAATACTTTTCCAGCTTTGTTTTGTATTTCGCTTCATTGATTGCCGCCATCTCTCTCCTTTCTTCTAGGAGGTCAAGATCCAACCTCCTTTCTTCTTCATTGTCGATCAAGTTCATGGAGAGCATTCTTGGTGATGGCAGTCCGATCTCTGCTGGTATCACAGCCTCGGACCCATAGACTAAGCTAAACGGTGTTTCTCCGTTGCTAGTTCTGGGCATTGTCCTATGGGCCCATAATATAGTAGGTAGTTCATCAACCCAGCCTCTTCTTTGTGTTCCCAAGCGTGCCTTAATACCATCTACGATGCTCATGTTAACGGCTTCGAACTGGCCGTTCCCTTGCGGGTGCACAACCGAAGAAAAGGCATGCTCTATGTGTAGTTCTTTGAACCAGCGTTGGAGATCGTCGGCAGCAAAATTTGTCCCGTTGTCGGTGACAATTTTCAGTGGCAACCCGAAACGGCATATGATCTGCTCCCAGATGAACCTTCTAACAACGGTAGATGTGGTTGACGCGAGTGCTTTTGCTTCTACCCATTTTGTGAAATAGTCGACTGCGACTATTATGAATTTCACTGCGCCCGGGGCTTCCGGAAAAGGGCCAACCATATCTATCCCCCACTGTTGAAACTGCCACGCCGTTGTTATTGGGATCAGTTCGTTTTTGGGGCGCATCGTTTTTGGGGCGTGCCTCTGGCAGCCGCTGCATTTTCTCAGAATTTTCACTGCGTCTAGATGCATTCCAGGCCAGTAATATCTGGCGTTCATGACTTTGGCTACTACCATCCTCGGGCCAGCATGGATGCCGCAGATACCCTCGTGTACTTCTCAGATCAGGTAGTTTGCATCTTCTGGGTCGACGCATCTTAACAACGGTCCTAAGTAGGATTTTCGATACAATATTCCGTCGACCATCTGGTAGTGTTCGGATTTGTATTGTACTTTTCTTGCCTCGGCTTTGTTCTCCGGAAGTATGCCAGATTGGAGATACATAATTATCGGAGTCATCCACGACGTTGTTCCCAATTGAATAACGCTCACTTCTCTTAGTGGTACCGATGAGTTGCTTAAAACTTCAATGCGCACATCCTTGGCCAGGTGCTGGAAACTTGTGGATGCGAGTTTACTTAACGCGTCTGCTGGTTTATTCTCTCTCCGGTTGATGTGGTGCACCTTGTAGGAATAGAAGTTTTGCAGCAATGTTTTTGCTTGATTCAAGTAGAGCGCCATCACGTCTCCTTTGGCGTCGTACTGGCCATTGATTTGCCCGGCTACTGACATGGAGTCCACATGCGCCTCAATGTGTTTGACTCCCATCTTGATTGCCAATCTCAAACCGGCAAGAAAAGCTTCGTATTCAGCTTCATTATTCGTGCTTTTGAAGTCCAGCCTGATGGCGTATGTGAATTCATGTTTGTCTGGACTTACCAGCCTAAGTCCTGCGCCTGCGCCATCTTCATTGGACGTGCTATCTCTGTACAATAGCCATGGCTCTTCCGTATGCTGCCTTTCAGCTTTCTCCATTGCCTTGCACTCCCTATCGTTGTCGTCAGGTACTTCTGTCATGAAATCGGCCAACACCTGGCCCTTGATTGTTGGCCTTGGTCTGAAAACCACATTATGGCTTCCCAACTCTATAGCCCACTTTGCTAATCTTCCGGATTTCTCGGGCCTTGCAAGGATGTTGCCGATGTTGTAGTTTGTTAATACGTGAATGACGTGGTTGGCGAAGTACCTGCGCAGCCGCCTTGATGCATGGATCAGTGCCAGCACTAGTTTTTCCATTATGGCGTACCGTGTTTCTAGATCGTTCAGAGTGTGAGACACATAGTAAACTGGTGTTTGAACACCTTGGCGGTCTACGAGCTGAACTGCTCCAACTGCTTTATCAGATGCTGACAGATACAATACTAGGGGTTCTCCTTTCACTGGCGCTGTCAATGTTGGCAGTCTTATGAGACAATCTTTCATCTCTCGGAATGCGCTCTCGACTTTCGGAGTCCACTGAAATTGGCTTTTCTTCATGCAATTGCGGAGTGTTTTGATAAACGGAAATGACTTTGCTGCGTGGTTGGCTAGGAAACGGTTTAGTGCTGCTAGCCGTCCAGCAAATTTTTGCATCTCCTTGATTGTTGAGGGTGAAGGCATCCGCTCGATCGCTTGTACCTTATCAGGATTGACTTTAAACCCATCTTTTGTTACGATGAACCCCAGAAACTTCCCTTCCTCCATGCCGAAAGAACATTTTGCTGGGTTTAGCTTGATACTTACTCCGCGCAGTGTGTCGAACGTCTTTTGAATGTTGACCAACATCATGCTTTCTTCCTTGCTCATGATGACCAGTTCATCCATGTATACTTCGATGTATTTGCCAATAGCATCGCTGAATGTTTCGTTCATCAATCTTTGATAAGTTGCGCCTGCGTTTTTTAAGCCAAAAGGCATTTTTGTATAGCAGTATAACCCTGTTTGCGTGCGAAACGCAGTCTTATCTTCGTCTTGAATGGCCATCTGCACCTGATGGTATCCCTTATAGCAGTCAAGGAAACATTTCCACCTGAACGTTGCTAGCGAATCAATCTTTTCATCAATATCTGGTAAGGCGTAGCAGTCGCGCGGGCATGCCTTGTTTAAATCCTTGTAATTTACGCACATTCTCGAACTGCCATTTGGTTTCTGTACCATTACAGGTCTCGCCACCCAAGTTTGATATCGGACTTCTTTGATGATACCGGCATTCAACAGTTCCATGACTTGTTCTTACATAGCGTCGTGCTTTATGTCTCCCAAGTGGCGTTTGGCAGGTACCACAGGTTTTGCACTTTCTGAGACATTTAATCTGTGTTCTGCTATGTGCCGTGGAACACCCACCATGTCAGCTGGTGTCCAGGCGAATACATCCATGTTTTCAAACAACAACTTTTTTACCGCCGCGCGTGTGAGATCAGACATTGCAGGGCCCAAGGTGACCGTTTGTTCTGGGTATACGCTGTTTAACACCCATTTTTCAGCTTCTACGCGTGGTGCGCTCTTGCTTGCCTTTGCTGGCCGGATTTCATCTGTTGCTAAGACTTCTTTGCTTGCATAGATTAGTGCTACCCCTGTTTCTGTTGGGAAACCAACAGCTGAATGCGGCCAAGAGCAAATCATACTAAAATCTCCTTGGGATTCTCTTCCCAACAGGATGTTATGTCTTGAGTGAGTTGGTAGTACCATGAACGTGACTTCCTCCGTTCTTGAATTTCTTCCGTCTAAGAGCAGCACTGGGAACGATATCTGGCCAAGAGGAAAAATGGCTTCGTTGCAGAAACCAGTTAGTGGGTAGTCTACTGGTTCCAAGCGCGCTTTGTCCTCTTGGTCGAATTGATTGAAGCATTGTTCGTAGATGATATCTGCAGTGCTCCCTGGGTCATTGAAAATGTAGTCAGTTTGGTAGTGACCGATTACGCCAGATATTACTATGGGCCGTCTTTCTCTTGGACCTCCTCTTACTATGGGAAAAACGACTTGTCTCTCGCGCCAAGAGTCGTCTTGTGTGCGGTTGTTATAGTTCTTTCTTGGCCTTCGTGGGCCTCCTTGAACCATGTGAGTTTCCAATTTTCGAAGCTTCTTGTTTTCTGGCCCTTCGTCTCTTCGCTGAATTTGACGGTGATCGCGCTTTCCACCTTTCACCAGATGGGTGAGTCTTCCATCTCTCAGGGCTCTTTCTATCTCTTGTTTTAAGCTAAAACAGTCGTCGGTCACATGACCTTTGTCCTTGTGAAACTCATAGAAAAGATTTGGGTCTTGACCCCTCTTGTTTCGCATCTGTAGAGGAGGTTTGAACTGGTGATTTTCGGTTGACAAGACTTCAGAAGGAGTCTTTGTTAAGGGTGTCCACTGTTTTTCTCTGTTTTCCCTTTTGACCTCTTTGCGATGAGCAATTTGGTTGATTGTATTGCGCGCATCTTCTCTTACTAGGCTTCTTTCTCTATAACCGGGTGTTTTCCATGATTGGCATTTGCCTTTTTTGTTGCGCCGATCATTGTGGTTGTAACTGTACTGACGGTTGTCATCACCGGTCAATTGTTTATCTGTGCGCGCAATTGTTTTTGATGCTTCAATGAAGGTTTCCCAGTCTTTGGGGCCTCCGTCTCTACCCTTCAATCGTTTGATCAGATCGTCGCACTTTACTGCCCTCATAAAATGTGCGCGCATTTTTTCGCCTACATCACCGATTTCGAGGCATTCTTTGTTATACCTTGTGATGAAATCTTCTACGCTTTCGTGATCTTTCCTCCATATATTCAGACAGTCGGTCGGATCTCTAGTGTGCCTACGCTGTTGAGAGAAGTGCGCGAGGAACTTGTCTCGAAAATCAACCCACGACTTGATTCTTCCTGATGGTAGGCTGTCAAACCAGACGCGCGCTGCGCCGACAAAGGTTTGTGCGAAAAGATGACACCAAGTTGGTAGGTTCCAGCTACCTGTGACCCCTGCGCCGTTGAAGACTTGGAGGTGGTCATCGGGATCTGTTAAGCTGTTGTATTTGCCTACATTGTGTGGCAGTTTCGTCTTGTCGATATCAGCTGTCGCAATCTCCCTGATGAATTTTGAGTTTTCGGCCATGTCGTCTGGGCGATAGCTCAATGAGTAATCATGTTCTGCTTTTGGATTGTACCCTGCGCGCTTGCGGGGTTTGTACGCCTCGTGTTCAGGTGGTAACCTACTGAATACTATGCTTTCTTTGTACGTCTGATCGTCTTCTTCCTTATAACTGTCCCACTCATCGTTTATATTGCGCGGACCTAAACGACTTTGCACTGGTTTTCGTTGTGGATGAGAATACTGCACATATTTGCTTTCTCTTTCGCCATAGGTATCGCGCGTGTCTTGCGCGCTCGGTCTTCTGATGTTTGGTACATGTGCTTTTTCGGGGCGTAAGTTCCATGCATTGGCCTGCTGAGGCATGTGAGTGCTCAGAGACCTTTGCGGTGGGGTAACAAATGCAGATTGGTTGGCTTGTGCTTGGAGCAAAGCCTGTTGTGCGCTGAGTTGTGTATAAACAAGGTTTATAGACGCCATTTGTTCGGCATACCAGGAAGCCAGAGTTTTTCCTTCGAGTAGCCCTAAAAGTGCAGAGAAGTTCAGTTGTGTTTGTTCCGATGGAGCTGAAGGGCCATCTCCATGGTTTGGTGGTTGAACTGTTGGGGGTGTTTGGAGAACCACTCCAGGTGGAGGTTGGAAAGAGGCTCCATTTGTGGTTTGGCTGATTACTCTGGGTTGGAAAGTGGCTCCGTTTGTGGTTTGAGTCCCACGGATGGCGCCAATGATGAAACACTGGTTAAATTCAATGATTAACTAGCTGGGTAGTCTCTTTAATGGGTTCAATCTCCTTTCTTACTCGCCAAAAGACCGGTCCTGCAAAACAGCAACACCGTTAGCTCGTTAAGAGGGAAATATGGGGGTTTTCCTTTTAACCGGGCTCCGGTGTGAGAATAAGTACTGTTCTGAGGAATAAAACAGTGTGTGTTAAGAGTGAGAGTGTGGAGAGAATGAATAGAATCAACCTGGATGATGAAGGGTCCTATTTATAGCCGGAGGGTGAAAGAGGGAGGAGCAACCTTGCCAGCTGTTATGGGGCGCCAGCTGTCCGACCTAGGGGAATATCCTCTTGGTCTCCTCTGTTGTGGTCAGGATGGTGGTACACGTGGCGCGCCCATATTTGTCCACGCTGGAAACATCGTACTGCTGCTGTCGGTCTGCTCCTTGATTTGCTGCTGGTCTACATGGCGCTTGATGAATGGTGACACGTATTGTCCTTTATGTCGGAAGGAGCATCTTTGGTGCCACCTTGACGTCTTCCAGAAGCTTCTGGATTCGCTTGCTGATGTAGGCGCCATGTAGGATAAAAAAGTGGTGTGGTCCTTGCCATGTGGGATGCGGAATTGGGACCATACCTCTTCAACCATGAATGCATTTCTTGCAACTTTATTATTTTGAATTGAGGAAATCAATTTTCTTCCTTCAGAACAACTCATTTCTGGATTATATATCCGCTAAGCAATTACGATAGATCACTTTTGAAGTTATTCGCTAAGCAATCAATTTTCTGCACGTAACATTTAACATATTTTAAATATCTATAATTAGTACTTATTCCTATTAAGTCACAAACATTTATTCTTATAAATTATGGAATTACTTAAATACATACTTGTAACCGTAACCTATATTATAATAAATATTCTAGTATCCGTTTTAGAATGCAAAGGCACCACCACCGTCCATTTTAAATGCACATTAACTAGCATTCTGTTGAAATTTATTTGTTTGGATATATATATCTGCTAAGCAATCAATTTTCTGCACGTAACATTTAACATATTTTAAATATCTATAATTAGTACTTATTCCTATTAAGTAACAAACATTTCTTCTTATAAATTATGGAATTACTTAAATACATACTTGTAACCGTAACCTATATTATAATAAATATTCTAGTATCTGTTTTGGAATGCAAAGGCACCACCACCGTCCATTTTAAATGCACATTAACTAGCATTCTGTTTAAATTTATTTGTTTGGATATATATCCGCTAAGCAATCAATTTTCTGCACGTAACATTTAACATATTTTAAATATCTATAATTAGTACATATTCCTATTAAGTCACAAACATTTATTCTTATAAATTATGGAATTACTTAAATACATACTTGTAACCGTAACCTATATTATAATAAATATTCTAGTATCCGTTTTGGAATGAAAAGGCACCACCACCGTCCTTTTTAAATGCACATTAACTAGCATTCTGTTTAAATTTATTTGTTTGGATATATATCAGCTAAGCAATCAATTTTCTGCACGTAACATTTAACATATTTTAAATATCTATAATTAGTACTTATTCCTATTAAGTCACAAACATTTATTCTTATAAATTATGGAATTACTTAAATACATACTTGTAACCGTAACCTATATTATAATAAATATTCTAGTATCAGTTTTGGAATGCAAAGGTACCACCACCGTCCATTTTAAATGCACATTAACTAGCATTCTGTTTAAATTTATTTGTTTGGATATATATCCGCTAAGCAATCAATTTTCTGCACGTAACATTTAACATATTTTAAATATCTATAATTAGTACTTATTCTATTAAGTCACAAACATTTATTCTTATAAATTATGAAATTATTTAAAAACATACTTGTAACCGTAACCTATATTATAATAAATATTCTAGTATCCGTTTCGGAATGCAAAGGCACCACCACCGTCCATTTTAAATGCACATTAACTAGCATTCTGTTTAAATTTATTTGTTTGGATATATATCCGCTAAGCAATCAATTTTCTGCACGTAACATTTAACATATTTTAAATATCTATAATTAGTACTTATTCCTATTAAGTCACAAACATTTATTCTTATAAATTATGGATTTACTTAAATACATACTTGTAACCGTAACCTATATTATAATAAATATTCTAGTATCCGTTTTGGAATGCAAAGGCACCACCACCGTCCATTTTAAATGCACATTAACTAGCATTCTGTTTAAATTTATTTGTTTGGATATATATCCGCTAAGCAATCAATTTTCTGCACGTAACATTTAACATATTTTAATTATCTATAATTAGTACTTATTCCTATTAAGTCACAAACATTTCTTCTTATAAATTATGGAATTACTTAAATACATACTTGTAACCGTAACCTATATTATAATAAATATTCTAGTATCCGTTTTGGAATGCAAAGGCACCACCACCGTCCATTTTAAATGCACATTAACTAGCATTCTGTTTAAATTTATTTGTTTGGATATATATCCACTAAGCAATCAATTTTCTGCACGTAACATTTAACATATTTTAAATATCTATAATTAGTACATATTCCTATTAAGTCACAAACATTTATTCTTATAAATTATGGAATTACTTAAATACATACTTGTAACCGTAACCTATAGTATAATAAATATTCTAGTATCCGTTTTAGAATGCAAAGGCACCACCACCGTCCTTTTTAAATGCACATTAACTAGCATTCTGTTTAAATTTATTTGTTTGGATATATATCAGCTAAGCAATCAATTTTCTGCACGTAACATTTAACATATTTTAAATATCTATAATTAGTACTTATTCCTATTAAGTTACAAACATTTATTCTTATAAATTATGGAGTTACTTAAATACATACTTGTAACCGTAACCTATATTATAATAAATATTCTAGTATCCGTTTTGGAATGCAAAGGCACCACCACCGTCCATTTTAAATGCACATTAACTAGCATTCTGTTTAAATTTATTTGTTTGGATATATATCCGCTAAGCAATCAATTTTCTGCACGTAACATTTAACATATTTTAAATATCTATAATTAGTACTTATTCATATTAAGTCACAAACATTTATTCTTATAAATTATGAAATTACTTAAATACATACTTGTAACCGTAACCTATATTATAATAAATATTCTAGTATCCATTTTGGAATGCAAATGCACCACCACCGTCCATTTTAAATGCACATTAACTAGCATTCTGTTTAAATTTATTTGTTTGGATATATATCCGCTAAGCAATCAATTTTCAGCACGTAACATTTAACATATTTTAAATATCTATTAT
The DNA here is from genome assembly GCA_030545235.1 of Helianthus tuberosus. Lineage (NCBI taxonomy): Eukaryota > Viridiplantae > Streptophyta > Magnoliopsida > Asterales > Asteraceae > Helianthus > Helianthus tuberosus. The sequence goes on along the minus strand of JARYGA010060787.1, from coordinate 12,280 downwards.
TAGTACTTATTCCTATTGAGTCACAAACATTTATTCTTATAAATTATGGAATTACTTAAATACATACTTGTAACCGTAACCTATATTATAATAAATATTCTAGTATCCGTTTTGGAATGTAAAGGCACCACCACCCCCATTTTAAATGCACATTAACTAGCATTCTGTTTAAATTTATTTGTTTGGAAACATTTCCTCAAAAAGTAAACTGATTCATAATTTCCAAACTCTAAATTATTAACATTATCATATGTATTGGGAGTATTAAAAAAAAATGCTTTTATTTTTTACATTTTACCCTTTTGGCTTTTTTACTTTTAACCTAAAGCTTTTCATCTTTTGCAATTCAACCCGAACACTTTTTAATTTTCAATTTTGGTCCCCCTACTTTTCATCTTTCGCAAGTTTTTCGATTTACGTTTCGTTCTAAATGTTGTGAGTCAACACGACGCAACGTGCGTGTGATGTTCAACGTTTTTACGTCTGTTTTTTTCCCGTTTGACAGGCCAGTCGCAATGCGTTTATTTTTCTCCGTTGACAAGTTCGTCGCAACGCACGGTCGTAACGGGCGTGTGTGGTTCAACGATTTTAAGTATGTTTTTCCTTAGGTGTTATTTTTTACTTTTTTTATTTATCTTATTTTTACGAGCTCTTCTGATGTTGGTGATTGTTGGCAGTGGTGTGGCATTAGTGCTACTAGGCACGATTTTACGAATGTATTTACTCTATTAAGTTTTTTTACTAATAATTTATTTCGAGTTTACTGCAATACCTCATTTACTTAAGAAAAACTATTTTTTACGTGCATATTTTTATATACGTGTCGGTATAAATTCGATTTACATACGTTTCGACGTAAACTTTTTTTATGAAACGAGTTAGGTCAAATATAATATGTTTTCGTGATTATTTTATGAATGTTTTGTATATTTTGTTTCGATTCAAGTGGAGTCAAATTGTGGTTTTTTTTTTTTCATTTTTAAAAGCTCTAACTAATCTCTTTTGGTTATACGTGTCAGCATTTTCATTATATCCGTTACATTTTCAATGTATGATTCTGGATCACATATAACACGTTATAATTGTACGGTACAAAATTTGATATACTTTATGTTTTGATACAATTGCAATGCTTATATAGGTTACATTGAGTTCAATCAGATACGTCGAAATACGTGTTTTCATATGGTTAACGCATCAAATAACATTTGAACTAATCTATTCGATGTTTGCGATATACCTGCGCCGCAACGCGCGCAGGTCTTTTTGCTAGTTAAAATCAATAAGTAACTCTTGGGGGATATTGCACGGTCCTCCCAACCGCTGGAGTGATCCCACTCCACAAGCTAGCTTAGCCCCATAGCTGCCTGGCAGTTACTACCCATCGGAGCGAACACCCTGGAATACTTGCGCTTGCCAGGATTCGAACCGGAGTCCTCTGGGAAGAGGTGGGTGAGGCTGGCCACTGGGACACCCCAAGTGGTTAAAAAAAAAATCAATAAGTAACTCTTAATTAAAAGAAAGAACAACATGTTCGTCATCGTTGACAAAAAGAAAAGAACCAAAACATATTTGTTCATACAGTGGCGAAGCTTGACCCGAATGACCGGGGGGGTCGAAAACGTATATACCCAAAATTTTCTATAGAACCGAGGGGTCAAAAACGTGTATACCCAAAAATTTCTATACGAAAACTACATATATAACACTACTGAGTGAAAAGTTCAAGGGTCCCCCCCCCCCCTCTATACTTTGCCCCTGCAATGGAGTTCTAGGTGAAGAAGAAGAAGAAGAAGACGAATACGGAAAAAGGATATGACTAGGTGAAGAAGAAGAAAATGAATACGGAAAAAGGATATGACAGTTTACAGGGTTTTTAGGGTTAGTAGAGCCAGATAAAATTCAAATTTCGTAGTATACTTTTATATTTATCGAGAAAGAGAAAGTGAGGGATTCCTTGTAAAATTCGGTTTAAGCCTAATTTTTTCGTGCTTGAGGGGGTTCATAATTTTTGATGCGAAAGAGTGAGGGATTCCTTGTAAAATTCAGTTTAAGCTTAATTTTCGTACTTGAGGGGGGGGGGGGGGGTGTAACAGATTATATACACAAGTTCTTCACGTGATACATTTTGAAGATTAATATGTATTTCCAAATAAAAAAGAATTTGTAGATAAGGATCAAGTGCACGTATAGATATCATCACATGATCCAAATTTTTTGGTGTTGATATTCTTCCTCATTTTCCTCATTTAGCATAATGTCTATAAAGGGATTTGGTTTTTGAAGTATATTTGCATAAAATAAATATGACCAAACAAGTCACATGCTCCGTAAACTCAGAACAAAATTTATGGACATTTTTCTTGCTTTGCGTGTGTGAATCAAAAAAAGGTTGTTACAACTGTCTGCATTTTGCAAAATAGTAATTAACTAATTACAACCTCTGTTTCTTTTGCTTGCCATAACTTGATAAGTTATCAATGAGGCGTGCCCTTTTGATTTTCATGTCATAATCATGAAAGTAATAACGAATTATGACACTATGAACAATGTATATTTTATCTAGACTGTTTTTCAATGAGGAAATAAAAAAAAGTAAATAAAAAAAACTTGTTTCTATTGGATAATGTTAGCTACAAATTGAGAAAAATCACAAGAGAGAAGAAGATTGTTCAATTCACAGCTAACATTCTCACTAACCAACTAGTTAGTTATAGTAATTGTCAACTAACTCCTAACCACTGTTATTACAATATTACAACTAACCCCCTGACTAACACATTATTACAGTCTAACCCCCCATATTACATTCACTGTCTAACAGTACTTCGTAAACTCAGAACAAAATTTATGGACCTTTTTCTTGCTTTGCGTGTGTGAATCAAAAAAAGGTTGTTACAACTGTCTGCATTTTGCAAAATAGTAATTAACTAATTACAACCTCTGTTTCTTTTGCTTGCCATAACTTGATAAGTTATCAATGAGGCGTGCCCTTTTGATTTTCATGTCATAATCATGAAAGTAATAACGAATTATGACACTATGAACAATGTATATTTTATCTAGACTGTTTTTCAATGAGGAAATAAAAAAAAAAAAGTAAATAAAAAAAAACTTGTTTCTATTGGATAATGTTAGCTACAAATTGAGAAAAATCACAAGAGAGAAGAAGATTGTTCAATTCACAGCTAACATTCTCACTAACCAACTAGTTAGTTATAGTAACTGTCAACTAACTCCTAACCACTGTTATTACAATATTACAACTAACCCCCTGACTAACACATTATTACAGTCTACCCCCCATATTACATTCACTGTCTAACAGTACTTCCCCCCCCCCCTCCCCAATTTATATTCTTGACCTTAAGAATTAAAATCCGGAAACCTCAGCTCAAATTCAGCCAAATCCTCCCACGATGCATCTTCCAATGGTAAACCCTGCATTTTGAAGATTATATGTATTTCCAAATAAAAAAGAATTTGTAGATAAGGATCAAGTGCACGTATAGATATAATCACATGATCCAAATTTTTTGGTGTTGATATTCTTCCTCATTTTCCTCATTTAGCATAATGTCTATAAAGGGATTTGGTTTTTGAATTATATTTGCATAAAATAAATATGACCAAACAAGTCACATGCTCCGTAAACTCAGAACAAAATTTATGGACCTTTTTCTTGCTTTGCGTGTGTGAATCAAAAAAAGGTTGTTACAACTGTCTGCATTTTGCAAAATAGTAATCAACTAATTACAACCTCTGTTTCTTTTGCTTGCCATAACTTGATAAGTTATCAATGAGGCGTGCCCTTTTGATTTTCATGTCATAATCATGAAAGTAATAACGAATTATGACACTATGAACAATGTATATTTTATCTAGACTGTTTTTCAATGAGGAAATAAAAAATAATAAATAAAAAAAACTTGTTTCTATTGGATAATGTTAGCTACAAATTGAGAAAAATCACAAGAGAGAAGAAGATTGTTCAATTCACAGCTAACATTCTCACTAACCAACTAGTTAGTTATAGTAACTGTCAACTAACTCCTAACCACTGTTATTACAATATTACAACTAACCCCCTGACTAACACATTATTACAGTCTAACCCCCCATATTATATTCACTGTCTAACAGTACTTCCCCCCCCCCCCCCCCCAATTTATATTCTTGACCTTAAGAATTAAAATCCGGAAACCTCAGCTCAAATTCAGCCAAATCCTCCCACGATGCATCTTCCAATGGTAAACCCTGCCAATGTACCAACACCTGAGCAGCCAGCCGATTACCCTTCCGAACCAAACGCTTATCAACAATCGAACGAGGTTGCAGTAAAAAACGAGGGTTTGTTGGTAAAGGAATGACAGGATCATGCTGACCAAAAGCTTTCTTCAACAGAGAAACATGAAATACCGGATGTAGCTGAGCATCACTCGGTAAGTCAAGTTTATAAGCAACCCTTCCTACTTTCTCTGTAATAAAAAATGGCCCAAAATATTTTGGTCCAAGTTTTGAATGTCTTTTTCTCCTTATCGAATTTTGAACAAAAGGATGCAATTTAAGATACACCCAATCCCCTGTTTAAAACACTCTTTCACTTCTGTTTGCATCTGCATACTGTTTCATACGATTTCTGGTCTGCACCAATGTATCCCTTAGCAAATTGATCATAGCTTCTCGGTCACGATAAAAAAATTCCACTTAATCCACTGTAGTATCATTAGAAATATAAGGAATATGAACATGCGGAGCAAAGCCATATAGGGCTTCAAATGGACTCATCTTGAGGGCAGAATGATAGGTAGTGTTGTACCACCACTCTGCTAAACTAAGCCATTTCAACCACTGATCAGTAGAGTGCATACACATGCATCTCAAATAGGTTTCCAAACATCTGTTCAAGACTTCAGTCTGCCCATCACTTTGAGGATGATAGGCAGTTGAATAAGCTAAGTGCACACCTTGTAGACGCATGAACTCCTTCCAAAAATTGCTTATAAAGATAGGATCTTTGTCTGACACTATGTTCATAGGGCACCCATATAGTTTTAGAACATTATCAATAAAGACTTGAGCCACTTGAGAAGCTGTGTAAGGATGAGATAGGGCGATAAAGTGTGCATACTTAGTCAAACGGTCAACCATCACCAAAATAGTATCTTTCCCTTTAACTTTTTGCAGCCTAGAAATAAAATCCATTGAAACATCAGTGAATACATGAGTAGGGACTGGTAATGGCTGTAGGAAACCAGGAGTAGCCACAGGTTCATATTTTGCTTGTTGACATTGAGCACATTCCTTCACAAACTTGTACACTTGTTTATAGAACCCTTTCCAATAACAAAAAGACTTCACCTTTTGCAATGTCGAATAATAGCCTGAGTGTCCTCCCATAGGTGAGGAATGAAACAATTGCAAAATGTCATTTTGAAGCTGAGAATCATTACCCACCCATAACTTGTGCTTCCTTTTTAAGAGATGACCATCCCAATGGACATGGGGAATAACTTTCCCTTGTTGCAACTCCTGTATCATACCCCTCAACTTAGGATCAGATTGCCAAGTAGATCTAATTATGTTCAGTAATAATGGACTAATAGAGCTCATGCCCATTTCAAATAAAGCCAACCCCTGCACTCTAGATAGCCCATCAGCTACTTTATTCTCAAATCCTTGCTAGTAAGCTATCTCATAGTCATACCCCATCAATTTAGCTAACCATGTCTGCTGTAAAGGAGTGGTTATTTTCTGACTCAACAAGTATTTCAAACTTCTTTGATCAGTTTTAATAAAAAAACTTCTTTATGATCAAATAATGGTGCCAAGTTTTGACTGCCATAATAATGCCCAACAATTCTTTTTCATAGACTGAAAAAGACTGTTGTTTGTTAGATAAAGCCCTGCTTATAAAGGCTATAGGATGCCCCTCCTGCATTAAAACTGCCCATAAGCCTTTCGCTGAAGCATCAGTTTCCACCACAAATGCTTTAGAGAAATCAGGTAATGACAACACAGGGGCAGTCACCAAAGCAGTTTTCAGTTGTTCAAAGGCTTGTTGAGCCTCACTATTCCAAGTAAACCCCTCCTTCTTCATGAAATCATTCAAAGGTCTGGCAATAACTCCAAAAGACTTAATAAACCTTCTGTAATATCCGGCCAAACCCAAGAATCCCCTTAATTGTTTGATAGTAGCTGGAACTGGCCATTGTTGAATGGCTTCAATCTTCTTTGGATCTGTTTTTACCCCACTTCCTGAAATAATGTGACCCAAATATTCCACACTTCTCCCTGCAAATGAACACTTTGACCTTTTGGCAAACAGTGTATCCTTCCTTAACAGCATTAATACTTGTTTTAAATCGGCCAAATGTTGTTCCATCGTGGGACTATACACCAATATGTCATAAAAAAATACCAAGGTAGTTTTCCTCATCAGTGGTTTAAAAGTAGCATTCATCATAGATTGAAAGGTTTCAGGAGCGTTAGTGAGACCAAATGGCATCACTACAAACTCAAACAACCCTTGATGAGTTCGAAAAGCTGTTTTATGAATGTCTTTCTCATTCTTTCTCACCTGATGGTAACCAGCCCTGAGGTCAAGTTTAGAAAACACTGTTGCCCCTCCAAGTTCATCCAAAAGTTCCTCAATTAAAGGAATAGGAAACATGTCCTTCATAGTAGCTTCATTCAATTTTCTATAGTCCACACAAAACCTCCAAGTCCCTTCCTTCTTTTTGACCAGAACTACAGGAGAAGCAAAAGCACTCTGGTTGTTCCTAAATGTTCCAGCATCAAGTAACTCCTGAGTCAACTGCTCTATCACATCCTTTTGATGCGCAGGATATCGATAAGCTCTTTGATTGATTACAACATTCTCATCCTTGAGAAGAATCTTATGGTCACAACTTCTTTTAGGAGGTAAAGAAGTAGGTACAGCAAAAACATCAGCAAATTCATCCAATAGGGCCTCTAAAGCTGCACTCTGACTATTCAAATGAACTTTAGTTTCATGTTGGAAGGACTCTGTGTCCAAAATTTGTAAACTGTACAACTGTGCACTAGCTAAGTGCATAGAATCATTCAATAAGGAGCTCATTTTTTCAGCAGAACATATGTTCATCACATTTGACCCAATACCCTTCAACTCAAACCACTGCTCACCCACCTTAAACTTCATAGTCAGCTGTTTGAAGTTCCAGTTGATATCATTTAACGTCTGCAACCAATGAACCCCTAAAACCATATCGTAATTACTCAAAGGAATAAGCATAACATCAGTGCTAAACCAATTTCCCTGCATAATCCATTTGAAATTCTCACATAACTGAGTACACGCCATCTTATTGCCATCAGCCACTGTAATATTCAACTCAGGGACTTCTTTAATAGGGCATTTCATTCTCAAGGCTAAATTCAAGTGTAGAAAATTGTGAGTGGAACCAGAGTCTATTAAAATCTGAAGGGGTTTAGTCCCAATCGCCCCTGTCACCCTCATTGTAGAATAAGAAGGAACACCCATGATTGCATTTAAAGAAATGCATGGATCATGATCAAGTACAGGAGCCATCATCACCTCATTGAGGCCAGTATTGTCATCACTGCATTCATCCACTTCTACTATTTCAATAGAAAACAGTTGTTTATTCTTGCATACATGAGCTGGGGTATATTTTTCAGTACACCCAAAACACTCCCCTTTTGCCCTCTTTTCCTCAATCTCTTTATGGGATAATCTTCTAGCATTAAAGGGTTTTGGCTTAGGAATTGGTGTAGGTAACAAAGGAGTATTAGAACCCCCACATTTCTGGTGGTGTAATCATTGTTTTTGGAACTAAAGGAGTATGAAGATTTAAAAGGCTTGCCCTGACTCACAGAAGAATTATTGTTGTCTTCTTGAATCCTAGCTAACATATATGCTTCCGGTAAATTTCTTGGCCTAATCAACTTCACAGGATTACCAATCTCAGGCTTAACAGCCCTTAAAAACAGGCTTACTGCATATTCATCACAAATATTGACCATAGTCAAAGTTAAGTCAAATTCCTTGCAAAATTCACTCAAAGACCCAGTCTGTCTTAGGTCTACCAAAACCCCCATTGCATACTGATTAAGACCCACCCCAAATCTTGCAAGAATGAACCCTTTATACTCACTCCACAACATACCCTCGATACTACCCCCTAGACTTCACAAATGATTGATGCCAAAGTAAAGCTATATCTTCCAAATGAACTATTACAAACTTTACCTTAATATTTTCAGGAGTAGCATCAATATCAAAGAAGTGTTCTAACCTACACAACCATCCTTCAATATTCTCACCATTGAATTTTGGAAACTCCATTTTTGTGAGTCTATTGTTGCTGTTATGATAAGGACCAATAAGCTGTTGACCTTGTGGTGCCTGATAACCTTGATTGTTGTTCAAAGCTTGAATACTCCGAATGATTTCATTTATTTTATTTTCCATTTGAATTTTCATAGATGCTATATTCTCAGCATTCTTAGTGGCCGCATATTCCAAACGAAGTAACGTGGTATTATGCTCCTGTATCTTTTGTTCCATCGTTTGACTTCGCGTAGACATCTTCACTGATTGATTTAGAAATTAATCGAACAAAGATTAATTTCGGAATTAAAAGAACGGATAGAAATCAATTGAACAAAGATCGATTTCAAGGTTTTCGAATTGAAATTTTAACAGAAATCGATCGAACAAAGATCAATTTCGAGATTGAAATGAAGCGATTGTTTAATTGTGTTGATTTGATTCGAATTGATATACAGAATCACCGAGAATCGGTAGCTCTGATACCAATTTGTTAGCTACAAATTGAGAAGAATCACAAGAGAGAAGACAATTGTTCAATTCACAGCTAACATTCTCACTAACCAACTAGTTAGTTATAGTAACTGCCAACTAACTCCTAACCACTGTTATTACAATATTACAACTAACCCCCTGACTAACACATTATTACAGTCTAACCCCCCCATATTACATTCACTGTCTAACAGATAAGGAAGAAAATAAGTAGGTTGGGAGTTTTAAAACCACATGGACGTAATTACACAATATTGTTGCTAAAATATGATTCCAAACAAAGTCACAATATTGTTGCTAAAATATGTAAATTTGTAATCGTATATCTGATGCGGTGGAGCCGACCCGGTTATCGGCCCAACCCGTAAGTCGGTTCGTGGAGCAGATCCGGCCGACGATCCAGGCTAGGGCCTGTTTGCGATCAACACAGCTGGAATCTCATTGGATTTTATTTATTTTAAGTTTATCTATTTCCACGTTTTAGTTTGATTGTGTTTCCAATTCCTAGTTTGTTGCCTAATTTATAGGTTAGGTTTTATCTTTAAATAGTTCTCCTACATATGTTGAAAACTCAGTTTTTTTGATTGATTTTTAATAGAAAAGAACGTAGTTCTTGAACCTTTCGGTTCGTTTATCGTCTTTGATTAATCGATTGTTCTTGAGCCATTTGAGTACGCTTCCGATCCGTATCATTTGGTATCAGAGCCGGTGATGAATATCCATGTTGATGCAATGGTGATGGGTGGTAATTCGGTCGGAAAGGAAGTTCCGCATCTTGAGCCGCAAGTCATGAAGGATTTGAATTCTTATTTGATACTTAAGAAAACTAAAGATATGATATCCACATATCTTAATTTAAAAATTCAAGGTATTGATAATGGTGAGGCTGAGCACAACATGAATAAACTGATCGAAGATATGATGGATTTTTCAAATAAGGGATCCATTCAAAGGTCAGTGGGCCCTATTTTTAAAAAGTGTATGGATATGAAAAATGCATCTGGATGGGGTATACACAATATCTCCCAAATAGTTTCTTGTGGGCCCTTGGAAAAACAAAATAGTGATAAATTTCATGGGAATCGCCTGAGTGACTTGATGATACAAAATAGTTTTAGGTCAAACAATTTAAATGATCTAGGTGATGGGCCAAATGTTATTTACAGTGGGTTGAATTTTATCTTGGTCGTTCAAGTGGATGAAGCAAATTGTAACAATGTTTGGTCTATCCAGTTTAGCTCTATTCCGGTAGATTTTCAAGTTCCAATTGTTAATACAACATCAATGTTGATAGTTGGAGCGGAACTATTTTGGCGGGTCAATTTGATATTGAACAAGTGGTTCCATGTTTCCTACGACCCAGGTGGTATAGATGCAAGGCCGGACGCGATGACCTCTGAGCTTGAACTGTGTGGGCAGGTCATGGTAATAATGAATGGGAATTGTGTTGACGTTCCATTTGATCCAGGTGGTTGTGGTTCAGATTGTGTTGCCAAGCTTGTGGAAAACTCGAGGACGAGTTTTTTCGAAGAGGGGGAGAATGATGCGGTGGAGCCGACCCGGTTATCGGCCCAACCCGTAAGTCGGTTCGTGGAGCAGATCCGGCCGACGATCCAGGCTAGGGCCTGTTTGCGATCAACACAGCTGGAATCTCATTGGATTTTATTTATTTTAAGTTTATCTATTTCCACGTTTTAGTTTGATTGTGTTTCCAATTCCTAGTTTGTTGCCTAATTTATAGGTTAGGTTTTATCTTTAAATAGTTCTCCTACATATGTTGAAAACTCAGTTTTTTTGATTGATTTTTAATAGAAAAGAACGTAGTTCTTGAACCTTTCGGTTCGTTTATCGTCTTTGATTAATCGATTGTTCTTGAGCCATTTGAGTACGCTTCCGATCCGTATCAATATCTATACCCTATTCCATCGTTGCTCATATCACAACCCAAATGCCTTCACTTGGGATATCTTGATGTACCACAATTAGCATATAACTAGAAATTCAACCCGCGCGTTGCGTAGGAATTAGGTCGATATCGGTTTGGTTAGTTATTATACAAACACTTGCTATAGAAATCGAAAAAGAAAACCCCAAAAGAGTCTAATATGAGGAAGATGATATTTATGCGTATTCGGATTGTTGCGGTGGCTCACATTTGCACGTCAAAACGTAAATAGAAAAACATATTACATAGCATTTTTAAAATCGTAAGTAAAGGCACACATATTCATGTTTTTATTGAAGTTGTAGTGACGACATTGTTTACACCCACCATCACAACTAATATGTTATATATTTATTTTAGTTTTATTTAAGATTGAACCGTTGGAACACGCGAATATAACCTAGTGTTTATAATTAACCCTAGTAAATAAAAACAATTATTATAATTATTTAGGAAAATATATGAATATTTTACAAACAATATTAATTATTAAGATTGAACCGTTGGAACACGCGAATATAACCCAGTGTTTATAATTAACCCCAGTAAATAAAAAATATTATTATAATTATTTAGGAAAATATATGAATCTTTTACAAACAATATTAATTAACTTGAATAATAAAAGAAATATCATATAATCTAACTTATAATAAAAGACTCCAAATAGTGTCACGTGTCATTCTTTCCGTCAACCTTATAAATTTTATTTATATGTGTTTAATATATTTTATTTAATATTAATAACTAATATATAAATATCACTTATCTTTATCTTTATCATTATTTTTATATTATAATAAAGGATTTAAAAAAATAAAAATATTAGGAATTTAAAGAAAATTAAAAATATTGCATTAAATAATTCTTCAAGTTACCGAAATATGAAAATACCGAGAAATAAAATTCCTCAAACAATTGGTAAATCAACACACTATATATTGTAAAATATTTGAGAAAAGATTAGAAATACTTTTTTTTATTTTTTTTCAAATCGTGTATTAAATATAGATGTATGTTTGAAAAAAGACCAGAAATAGTTTTCTGTTATAAATAATTAATGATATTATGATTATCAATTCCTAATATAGTCCAACTTGTTCTTCAAGCCTTTTCCCTTATAAATACTCAATGTATTCTAATGTAAAAGATGCACCACTAATAATAAACATATTCTCTCTCCCAATATCTATTCTCATATTCTTGCTATTAGACCACCCGTAGTGGTGAACAAAAATAATGCCCCCACCAAGGGGCATTATCCGACACGTGGCATCCTAGTCACACTTGGGCATTATAGCAAAAGAGGTGTAATGGGGCATTATTCCAATAACGCCCATGCAATCATTTGACAATTATTTTTTTTTAATTTAAAACTTAAAAATCTTCATTAATTTAAAATAAAAATTACACTACTTGAAATAAAAAAAAAACCGAAAAAAAACAGAAAATTTAAAAACCGAAATGGAATCTTTGTCCCGATGTTCGCCTTGACCCCACGAGCT
>JARYGA010060786.1:79572-136187 GCA_030545235.1 Helianthus tuberosus | reverse complement strand
TTTTAAATTATGATGTTCCGACACGGCAAGTGCGGTCCGGAACAAAAGACAATGGTCATAAATCATGTTTAATGGATAAAAAGGAGCTAATGCGGTTAATTAGTCATGAAATGACTAAAAGATAATGAGTTTTTAAATGGTTACCTTATAAGGTAAACCATTGCAAATAATAAGGGTAAAATAGTACTTTAGTCATTTGTGGACAATAACCGTTAAATTGGGGAAAGACACATTATAGCTTGGGTTATAATGGGTCAAAGAAATCAATAGATGATTTACAAGTAGAACGACTATACGGTGTAAACCGAAGTTAGTCATATAGATAAGATGGTAATAAATACCACCTCATAGAGTTTCATGGTCCTTTAGACCAAACGGGTCAAAAGGTGAAATTATCACCCTTTGACAATATCGACTAATAATTTGTTGAGCTATGTGATCATAGAAATAAATATCGGATGGATATGTACATCGCTATCGCTTAGCGGCTACTAAGGCAAGGTATCAAAACGAATCAATATATTGATTCGAGCCAGATATGTATAATTGGTCAAATCATCATTAGAACTTGAAGTTCAATGAGGGCTAAACAAGTTAAAATGGACATTGGGTTATCTTTTAAGTAAACCGAATGATTTAAGTTATTGTCATTGTGTTTTAAAAACATGATGGCTATTTAAACAAGATCCTAGTTTAAACAGTGGAATTTTGGTCAATTACGACATGAAAAGTCCTTTGTTGTAAAGAAAGGGTTTAAGATGACCAAAACGCCCTCGTAAGCAAAATCGAGTAAATGAACCTTAAGAGTCGTTTAAAAACAAGTTATATGATCAAGCAAATACTTTGAATAAGTATAGAGAATGAAAAGGGTAAATCTTGGGTCAAAAGACTCAATATGAGTCTTTGTCGTAAATTAGCAATCCGACGAGAAAAACTCGGATTATATAGATCATCTCATTAAGTTCACCACAAATTTAGTTGTGGTGGAAGATCACATAATAAGTAATGTGGTATAATAACGCTAGAAACGAATGAAAGCGTTTCATGCTCAAAATATGCCTAAATACCCTTAACGGGTCAAATTACGCATATGAGAGTAAACGGGTTTAAGATACGTAAGAAACCCGTGACTTGAACCTAATATGATAGGAATTATTGAAATTATGATTATCGTGAGAATAAGGATCAAACAAACATGTTTTGTTTGATAAAAACATGAACGGATCAAAATTTGGTAAAAGGGCGATAAGCCGAAGACTTAAAAGTCTGAAATTTTATTATGAAGGTTGTTGGGTTTTAACTCCATTAGATGGAGAATTAAATTACGGACGCGTAGGAAAAAGAATCGGGTAAAACGGATCAATAACGAAGAAGTTATGGCCGTTTCCGTGAAATCAGATCGTGCTGGGAATATGCAGCAACATTCTGCTGAAAAGGGGGCCTAGCGTCACGCGACGCCTCCAAACTCAGAAAAATATTATTTTTTGTCATATTTAACCCCTGTACTTGTTTGAACTTCATATTTAACCCCTGTACTTGTTTGAACTTCATATTTAACCCCTGTGCTTGTTTGAACTACATATTTGACTATTAAAACTAACTTTTAAGTTGGTTTTGATCATAGGTGATTGCCATGAGTGCCCGGATGAAGATCAAGCTCGATGAGGAACCGAACACGATAAAATACAAGCTTCCGCGCGACGTTTCGTTGTACCTTTTAAACGACGAATTCATATACAATGTGTTGTCAAACTTTTAAACTGTAAAAGTTTTAGTAAACCCGTTTTTTCCGATGTATATGTAATCTAAATTACATGATTGTTTTCGTAAATAATACGCTAAACCTTGATTTATAAGAACGGGTGTTACATGAACGGGCTGTAGACTTGATGATTAGTCTAGTGTCAGCTTGGAAATGGGTTGTCGCCGAAGAAGATGGCCGGAGTACGGATTCTGACATAAACACCGTCAAGAACAGACACCTAAACGAACGGGGTGATTCCCATCCGATCAGGCAGGCTGAGCTTTGACGTGTTTACAGTTGTCTCCATATGTACCATGTCGTAACAGTTAAACTAGAAACCAAGAAATTTTACAAGGTTGCAGAAGGAACGAGGTCACCTCAATCGAATGGCAATCCGATCGGACTGCCGTTCGATCGAACAACCACCCGATCGAAGTTGCGATGTGACTTATAACCTTCAAACACTTGAACTATTTTTGAAACAGAAACTCCAAACTTTGGAAACTTGTACACGTAGGGCCATCCAATCGAAAGACCTGGTTTAAACACTTGGTGTGAAAGTTGAACATTTGGAAAACTCAAATATTGGATCGAATGACCATTCGATCGAATGGCCATCCGTACGGATGACCATCCGACCAGATGGCGATCATTCCCACTCACATATGTCATCCGACCGGATGGCCATTCGATCAGATGACTGATCCGACACTTTCACGATTCTTGTATTCTGTCCGACACTTGTCTATTGTACTCTAAATCAGGCTAATCCTAAAGAGCTCCATTTGATCCAATAACAGTTTTACTGTTAAAGCAATCACTATGAGTATACTCGATCCCTTTTCGTTTAAAATTTTTGGGATGCAAAAACTTGAAACTTTTGAATCTAAACTCTATCCTCTGTGAATGTGAAACTTGATACTTGTGATTCTTGATTCTTTATGCTATGTGAACGTTTAATCCTTATGTGTAGTTCCGCCTTAACAATAGTAGCGCTATAGGAAGATGCACATCCCCGTTATTCTTGGGGGTATTGTTAGGAGGATTCTAGTTTTCCTTGAGTCTTGGGAAAACACCTAAAGCATCGGGACACTTGGGCTATCACTTGGACTGCGGACACTAGCATGGCTGAACCTATTTTTTATCATTTACATGATGGATATGAGTCGTTTTAATCTACTACGCTATATACTCAAACTTGTATACTCGTCAGTATGTTTTTGTACTGACTTTATTTTAATACATGTTGCAGGCTGATAAGTTGCTGGAAACAAGTGAAACAAGCTAGGATTGATGCTTAGAAACTCGCCTAGTTTATTCTATCAAACTTGAAACAATGTTTTGTTGTTGTATTTGATACTCAGTTATGTGTTTGATGTTTTAGACAATGTTATTATGAAACTTGATTAATCTATATTGAAACTATTAGTGTTATGGAAACTCATGAGCAATCTGAACGCTTAGTGCCGCATCCCGATGTTTCCGCTATTGGTAGGGGTGTGACACCTATGGAAATTAACGTGTTCACAAACACAAAAAAATCGAAGAAGCGGCGTAGGCCAAAGGCGAATGGTGGTGGGAGCAAAGTTGGAACTTGAAGCCCTGATCGTGAAACGAAGGTCGATAGTATTCGTCGATGTGAATAATGAGGAAGGAAAATAAATAAGGTAAGAATATGGCTTCATATTCTAGTTTTTAGGGTAACAAAACAAACAAGTTAAAAAATATAAATTGTTTAGATAAAACATATAAATGTACAAAATCTTTGATGAACAACCTAAACAAACAATCATGAATATAAACAAATTATCGAATATTCACAAACACAGTTGAACGAACAAGACTTATGTTCATGTTCAATTTTTCAAATAATCAAACAAAATTATTGTTTATGTTTCTTCATTAAAACGAACGAACGTAAACGAACTTTATCAAATGGATCGCGGACTGTTCGGTTTGTTTTCCACCAAAGAACTTAGCAACCGAAGAAAGGAGAGTTGACCTGGCCCATAATAGCCCGGCAAGGCTGTACAAAACCCTAGCCCCATTTACCAAAATATCTACGTCAGTCAATCTCTTCGATCTTTTTCAAACCCTAATTCAATCCCTTCGCTTCATTCATCACAATCTCCATAAATCAAAGGCACGTCTTTGCTCCTCATCGTATAATCCTTTATCTACCTGCATCCATCATCCAAAGTTCGTCTCTCATATATCGTAACGACTCAGATCTGTAACAATCTTCAGGTAAATTCATGTTACTAGTTGATTTCCTGTAGGTTTTACGTATTTATACGAATTAATCGTTAAATTGTCTTAGCAGTGTTATGAATCTCACATATACGGATCTGATTTAGTGTTTTTGTTCGTAATCTGTTTCGTAGTGAGATTTGAATGTTTATTGATGTTTTTCACTGTAGATCTTGTTTGTTTTTGTTCTAATTTTGAGATCTGAGCTTATATATTGCTAGTTATTCAACATACATAGGTGAATGCTTATCAGATCTGTAATTTAGTCAAATTTAAAGCAACAAGCATAATAATCTACGAAAGTAATAGAGGTATGCTAGGTAGTTGAACTTGCGAATACAGGATTTGAATATAATTGTGATTGTGTGTATTTTGGTTTACATGTAGATAGGTATAACTAAATTAGTAAGCGCTAGTAATAATTTATTCATCAAACTTTCAGGTATTATTGCTGCAATGACATATTATTGTTCGTATAATGTGATATTGTGATGTTATGCAAATAGAGCGTTCTTAGATAGTTGTATTATGATATAGCCTTTGTTTAATGTCAGTTTTGGTACATATTAACATGTTGTATACCTATGCTCCGTTGATGTTGTTGATGTTATTGGAAGGGGAGACATATTTTAAATCACTTATGAGTTTCGGTGTTTGACAGGTTGTGTACTTTGTGTTCTTTGCAATGGCATCTTTAGATATGTCACTTGATGATATGATTAAGAGTAGGCGTACTGCTGTTAGAGGTAGAGGTCGAGGTCGAGGTGGGGCTCGTGGTGGCCGAGGTCAACAAAGGTCATTTGGTGGTGGAAGACCGACAGGGCCACCTCGCAGAGGTCCCCTTGGTGTCAGTGCTCGACCATCAGCTTATACCATTGCCAAGGCAAGCTCAAATTTATGGATATCTTATGTATTTGATTAAGAATTGAGTAGGAACCCAAACTTGCGGACCTCGTAACACTGCCTTAGATATTCAAATGTGAGGAGTATTTGACACTATTATCTTCATGGTGAAGTTCATATCAGATCTGCTACTAAAGAATTGTCATTCTCTACTTCATTTGTTCATGGATCCCTTGTTTTGAGTTGCATTGAGGGTTTTCTTATGCGTCTGCTCAATGATACAGAAGTTCTTTAATGTCATTGCTGTGTTAGATTGCTTGCTTGCTAGCTACATCATGTAAAGGAGCTTCATCATTACAAATAATCAAAAGTTCAAACAGTTTAATTTCGAGGGGCCAAATTTTCTATACTCATTTATAAAATCTAATCTTGCCTATCTATCTGTGGTCAATTTACTCGCATCATTACTTATTTCTAGATGGGGGATATAAGATGGATTCTATTGCTTTATCTGGGATATCTCACCAGCAAAATTATCAGTTACTCTCCAAGTTCATGGTGTTTTTGCAAAGGGGATTCCTTCGCCTGAACCTCAGAACTGGAGCTTGTTTCTATACAATAGCAAAACTTTTTGTGCAGTGGGTTTAGTGTAGCTCTACATACTTCAATGTTATCAGTATTTCATCATTTCAATATTTGAATGTTTCTGGGTTCATTCATGATGCCATGATAAACGAATAAGTCATGAAGATTGGTGCATTGTTTAACTTATGGTAATAGACTGACTTTGTCCCAACTTGGAATTTTTTTTGGTATGCTTGCTCCAGTCTTTCCGCAAACCGAAGATTTCCCCTTGGCAGCGCAACTTGCTTGAAGAGAGTTTAACCGCAGCTGGCGTTCCAGGGTTTGATAACGATGCAAAGTTAAACGTTTCCAACTTGGACATCGGAGTGACAAATGAAGATATTAGGGTACATTATAAGCAGTTTTACCATATGTATTTCATGTGCCTCATCCTATCAAGTTTTCTTCTTTAGTTTCTTGACGATGGATTTCAAACTCTAGGAACTTTTCTCTGAGATTGGGGAGCTGAAAAGATATGCGATTCATTATGACAAATACGGCCGTCCAAGTGTAAGTCTCTATCACTCTATGAAATTAGCACGTTTGTTGTGAAGAGTACAATTAAGCAGTATAACGTAGTTCTTACCAACAAACTCTTGTTGTACAGGGTTCAGCTGAAGTCTTGTTTGCTAGAAGAAGCGATGCTTTCCAGGCACTAAAGCGGTATAACAATGTACAATTGGATGGTAAACCTATGAAGATTGAAATTGAAGGCTCCAACACTAAGACTCCTGTTTCTGCTCGTGTTAATGTTGTTGGAGGTCTAAATGGTCAGAGAACTGTTGTGATGACGTATGTTAGTTTTCTCCTTCTATTATTTACTTATTTGTGGTGCTTTACTCTTTCTTTTCTTTGATCATGACAATATAAGAACCACCATCTTTCTAGAAGGTAACTTCTAGATTCAAACTATAAGGAAGGCCTTTTGAGCAGAACTAATAGCATCATATATTTATATATGAAAGTGAAAGTTAACAATTACCGTTTTTGGCTGGAACGCTGTGATCTAAGTATTTAACATTACTTAATCCCTTGCAGGTCAAGAATGGGTCGGGGTAGAGGAGCAATTGCAGCTAATCGTGCATTTGGGTAAGCCTTTGTGATAGTTCTTTATCTATGATCTGGATTCCTGAAAACTGTTTTTGAGATATTTTCTATTTGTATATTGGTTTTTGTTTTTTGGGACAGAAACCGTGGAGGTGTAAGGAACGGACGTGGGGGTATGACAAACATGCGTGGCGGCATTGGTGGGGGTCGTGGGCGTGGTCGAGGTCAAAGTGGTGGGCGGGGTCGTGGTCGAGGGAAGAAACCAGCTGTGGACAAGTCTGCTGATGATCTCGATAAGGAACTAGAGAACTACCATGCTATGCAGAGTTAGTTGTTATTTCTCAAGTTTTTGAAAATTCAGTAATGGTTGAAGATTTCTGCTTGTGGAGTAAATTTGTTTTTTAGCTTTGTTGCATATGCTTTCTAATGGTAGAACCCTGACATTGTTCTTGGCATGTTTTTTCTATAGAACATAGTATCCTTGTATATGGTTGTGTTTTATTCATCTTTTTATAACATTTATGTCATAGACTACTTGTTATTATTGCATGAAATTGGAACACAGGTATGCTAAATTGTTAACCATTCATGATGAGGAATAAAGTCATCATGCTTTCTTGAACACGACCATTAGAGGCTCCTTGCTCACAATCTTTTACGTTCGCTTTTAGCGACACCAATATCACCACAAATTGGACTGCACGTGTTGCCGTGTTCCACTCTCGGATGCTTTTAGTTAAACTAAAATACTATGTTAATTTAAAAGGGTTACTTATATTTGCTGGTCAATCTAATATGTCGATTGTAGAGCATGTGTCTCCAAGGTTGAGGTCATGTTTGGTTTGCAGCCAAGCTTCGAGTATAAATGAGGAAATTCTGAACCAATTTTAACTATATATGACACCGATAGACCGTGCATATCTGTCATAGTATGGCAAACTTTGTTTTTTCTTATATATTTTAACCGAGCTAATTCAATGTTAGCGCTCGAGTATATTTGGTAAGGGTGCGTGGAAAATCTTAGCGAAGTGTTGGTGTTGGTAAAATCGTGTAAAAATTCTAAGTGAAGTGTTGGTCACTTCCTTGTTTGTTTAGACCTATTTTTACTTATTTTATATTTTCTTTAACTTATAATTATAAAGGTTTAAATTATTTTTTTAAAGCTTTAAGTTATCTATAAAAGCTTGTTTGGGTTTTTTTATAAACAAATTCAAGAACATTCAGTTGCATATATGATTGGGTTATATATTTGGATCATATGTGTTGATATTGTAGAATGTTAAGTTGAACCATTTCAGTTGTTTTATTCTTGAAACTTTTGTGGAGCCATTGTTTTTGTTGTATCCCTTTTTTCGCTGCACTTCATTTCATTTCCCTTTACGTCTCAAAAAGGTTGAGCCGGCCATGGTACACAACATAGCATGTCACATTCCATGAGTACTAACATCTAAGATAAAAAGGCTTTTTTGGCAACTGTGGTTTGGTGAGCTCACTAATTAAAGAGGTGCTATAGCCCCAGGAGGCACCAACATGTTTCACACACTCACTAATATTGTGAATTGTATCTTTAATTTATTTATACTATACAAAAAGCTTTTTGAGTGGTATGTTTCGTTTTTGTACCGAAGATAGAATCCTCGTATATTGTTGTGTTTTAGTGATCGTTTTATAACGTTTACAACATCGACACAAGATAACCTTTTATTATTACATGTATACTAGAACACAAGTATGTTAAACCATTGTTGATGAGGAATAAAGTCATCATGCCTTCTTAAACATGACTATCAGAGGCTCCTTACTCAAAATCAGACTTCTACGCCCACTTTTAGCCACACCAATATCACCACAAACTGGCTTGCAAGTGTTGCACACCGCAGGGCAGTAAACAAGCTTATAACCATTGCCACCATACTTCTCTATCTTGAACCAATTGCCTAAGGTATCCCTGCCAGGACTCCCTATGGTCCCACGGCTCGACACAGTCCGTTGCCCGTTGACAACCTCGAGCCTCCAAACCGGAGGCTGGCCACAAATGGTTACACTCGGGAACATAATGTTAAGATCACTGGATTCACGGATGATGGCATCTTTTGTAGTGTTGGCTGGTATGAAACTCAAAGGTAACCCGTTTCTATCCTCAATGCTTTCTTGGACCACGTTAAGAGGGCATTTTTGGTTTATTGATGTGGGTGTAAGGGCTATGCCGCCTCCCCTCCCACGTATGACTGGCAGAATGTAGTAGCCTGTGCCATATCTTAGGAAATTGCGGTTGATGTCAAGGACAGAAGATGACGATTGGGCGGAGGAGAGTGAGAGCGTGGAGAAGACGATGAAAACTAAGAATGATATCTTCATTGTAAAGAAGGATATTATAGTTGTATGATGTAGGGTGTTTTGAAGTGTTACACGGATGCTAGCTTGTATTTATAGAAGAGGGGATGTAAAGAAGATTATCTATGATGCGGTGTCATGCGGCGGACATTTATCAACTTCACACACGAATGTCAAACGCATACATCAATGGTTGATGTGAAGCACAGGCTAAAGCTAAATGTAGTAACTAGCAAGTTAGTATAGTCATATAATCCATAAATAGAATTATGAATGATGTAGATGTAGCATGGTTTTCTTATAAAAAGATAATATTTTCTTGGATGGTTTTAGAAAGACCAAAATACTATGTTGATCTATAAATAATTACTTATATATAATATTGATCAAATAATTCGCTGGTCAATAAAATGTGTAGATTGTAGAACATATGTCTTCAAGGTTAAGATCATGTTTGGTTTGTACAAAGCTATGAGTATGAAGGGGGAAATTCGGAACCAATTTAAGTAGGGAAAATCACGCGCCAAGAAAATACTTTGTTGCGCCAAAAAAAGGAACCACTGCCCCACGTTGGTCTGCTGCGTCAATGGGATCCAATTTGCTACACCATTTTGGATCAGCTGCGCCAAGGTGATCCAATCTGCTGCGCTATATTGAAATTTTACGTGCCAAATGACTCATTTTAATAAAAGCTTAAGATCTTCAATTTATTTACAATACTTTTATAAACAAATTCAAGAATGGTAAATTTCCTTTAGGACACTCTTGGTAGGTATATGTGTTTGAATAGTGGATGGTGACTTCTAGAATGTCGACTTGAAAAGGATGGAAAATCATTGTATCTTGGAAGCTACTTCAAGGGCATGTTTGACTTAACTTTTCTAAACAACATATGACTTTTTGGAAAGGTTAATACGTCACAATGAAGTGACTTATTGACTTTTCCACTCACATAATAATTTCATGCCAAACAGATCGAAGCGGAGCTTGCTGAAGTGGGAAAATTGGATCGTCTTTGACATCTTAAAATGATGTAATTGTGTCGTTTTTTGCTGTTTTGTCCGTCGTTTTGTTTTCTGTTGTTTCGTTTCTCAGCTTCTTGCTGGCTTATATATATATATATATATATATATATATATATATATATATATATATATATATAAGTGTTTTTGCCGTTCAAAATTTTTTTTCATGCCAAACACCTATTAACCTTTCAAAAAAAGTCAATAAGTTAATAACTCACTAAAATAAACAATCCCAAACATCCCTTAATTAAAAACAAAGAGAACCCGCTTTGAAGTAACAAGTAGTAGCAAATTACTTTCGATCCCTAAAACAATAATCTTAAAGCAATTAGTAGTAACCAAGTTATTGCTAGACAAAATCCAATCAGGGGCGATGCTTTGAAGGGGCCGGGAGGGGCGCCCGACCCCCCGAACTTTTCGGCCAGTAGTGTTATATATGTAGTTTTCGTATAGAAATCTTTGGGTATATATGTTTTCGACCCCCGATTCTATAGAAATTTTTGGGTATATACGTTTTCGACCCCCCGTAAAAAAATTCAAGCTTTGCCACTGAATCCAATCATTAACAAAAACTAAGTTAGTGCTGATAAAAACAATCATCAGCAATAACTACGTTTCTACTTGTAGATGCAATAGTCGAAATACTTTATCTAAAAGTCATTACAAAGATCAAACAAAAAGTTACCTACTATATAACATACAACTATCACATGCAGACTTAGGGGCGACCGCATAGGGCCCATGTCACTAGCCCAGTTTTTCTTTCTCGTTTAGGTAGAGTAGATTGATTATTATTATTATTATTATATATAATAAATGAAAATTATTTGGGCCACGTGTCACTTGATTAGGGCATCCTCAGTTCTCTTTTCCCGCCCAACAGTGCCATCCTCTTTTCCTTATATAACCTCTCTTCTCACTTCTGATCTTTCTTTACAAACGCCTAGAGTTCTTTCTCTCTCTATATTCAGGCGATTCAAATTCAAATTTCACAAACCTTAATCTTCTTCCAGACGCCACCATAAAATCATCTTTTGTTCATCGATTACTTAATCAAAAGGTTTGTTCTTCTTTTTTTTAGTTGAAATACTTTCATGATTTCCTGTTATTTATACTAATCCTTTGTTTTTTGTGTCTTTTCATGTAACCATTGTTAGGGTTGTTGTCATCAAAGTTGAAATCCGCTTAGCTGCGGATAGATTTCTGCCATAAGCTGGTATGTTTGAATATGTTTTGAAATTAGCGTTTTTTTCTAGATGGTGATGATATGAGTATAACATCTGTTGATTATTGATGTTTGAGTATGTTCAGCCATTATTCTTTCTGAAATTAGAGTTTCATTGGTATTATCTGTTTGTAACAGCAGTGGTTTAGCATCTACAGTGGATTCAACATCAGGTGTTTGCTATTATTGTTTGATGTTGTTTGCTATTATTGTCTGATGTTGTTTGCTATTGTTGTTTGATGTTGTTTGCTATTGTTGTTTGCAGTTGAAGATATCTTAATTAAGGTAATAATTGTATTACATCCTGTTGAAAATTAGAATTGATAAATTTAGGGAAAGTGAGGTTGAAAGTTAATAACCCAACAGTGGAGCATTTCATTCTACAGGTTCCATAAATTAAGGGTATTCTCATATAATGATGATGATTGTTCCACGCTTGTTTCCAGTATTATTGTTCCAACATCGTTTAAAGTATGTGTTTTTTGCTACTCTGATTTTCAATTTTGAGTTTTTTTATTTTGAAGTGATATACTCTAATTCTCGGTTTATATTTCAGTCTAATCATAGTTGTTTGAAATTCATACAATCTGCTGCGGGTTATTATAGGTTTGTATTCAAAGAAGCATAAAGTTTAATTAAACACAAAGAAAGATTATTAAATTTATAGTTTACTTGCTTATGTCTAAATGATGATGATGATTATAATTCACTTGTGCAGAAGATGATGATGGAGAACCCACAGTAGTTCCTACTAAACGCAAGAAAGGATCTGCTATTGTTGTAAGATAAGATTTTATGTTACTAGAGAGTCTAGAGTAATGGTGTTTCCTACCTTTTTTGTATTAAAAGAAGCATAAAGTTTGTTTTAAAGGAGCTCTTTATGAACAAAGACTGATGAGGCCTATCCACTGTTGAAGACAAGGTCCTGTTAAAGACAACCACTTTATGTACCTAGAGTTTGATTAATCAAAGGAAAACGACTGTTTAGTATCAGCAGTGGTTCAGCATCTACAACGGATTCAAATTTAGTATTTAATTATCAGTGGTTCTTATGTAACTTTAGTATTTCATTATGAGTTTGTTTCATGTTGTAAGAATCAGTGAATTCTTAGATAATAGATTGCTTTGCCCGATTAGATTATGTGTTAAATTATAGTTCTTTAAGTGTTTGTTTCGTTTTCTTGAATTTTATGTAATTTTGTAAAGAAGTACAATAACAAACAGTGGTTTTAACATTTGTTTGCAATTTGGTCAATAGTTAATGGAAACCCCTGTTCAGGGTTAAACAGATGTTTGGGCTTTAACAGATGTTTGGCTCTAAACCAAACATCAGTTTAAGGTCAACATCTATTTGAGTATTCGTCCTGTTGTGAAATTTGTTTGACCCAACAGTGGTTTTAAACATCTCTTTATGTGCAAACACCTGTTTATGGTCAAACTTCTGTTTATGGGCAAAATTCTGTTTAAGGCGAAACATATGTTTCTTCAAAATCTGTTGACCATTGACTGACCAAACATCAGTGTTTAAAAAACTGTTGGGTATCCACTGATAGGAAAAATAGCCACTGCTCACTTTTTTTATTGTTGGCATCTATTGATATTGACCATCAGTTGTTTTCCTAAAAAACAGCCACTGCTCACTTTTTTGTTATTGATGGTGTTAATTAGTGATAGATTGAAATTATCAAATAAAAACTAGAATAACAATGAAATTACCATTTTACCTCATCTTTACATACCAATGAGGTAAGATTTCCTCCAACATTGTTTTGATCATACAATTAAAAAAAATTCTTTATAACTATTTGTTGGAAATCAAATCAGTAATTAATGCTAATTTCTTGAGCTTTGGACATTTAAAACATGCAAAATGTGAATTTCAAACTCACGGTTTAAAAATTAGAAAAGTCATCATGACAATGACAGTTGCTTTCAAATCATCATCAGTAATTACTGATAATATCAGTAATTACAGAAAAGCATAATGACAATTGACGTTCGGTATCTACTGATAGGAAAAAATAGGCACTTGTCACTTTTTTATTCTTGACATCCATTGATATTTACCATCCATGGTGTTAATTAGTCATATATTGAAATTATCAAATAAAAACTAGAATTAAAATGAAATTACCATTTTACCTAATCGTTACATTGCAATGAGATAAGAGTTCCTCCAATATTGTTTTCCTGATGAAATTTAATGTTAAATTAAAAAAAAAAAATACTTGATGGGTATTTGTTGCAAATCAAATCAATAATTAATGGTAATTTCTTCAGCTTTGGACTTTTAAAATATGCAAAATATGAATTTCAAATTAAATTTATGCAAGATGGTAATTTAGAATTGACGTTCTCTCTTTTTTTTTCCCTACTTTGCATATGATTAGTAATATTTATTTACTTTAATAAGGAGGGATATAAAGATATACATTACTTACCTTTCAGTTCCCAATAAACGTCAGTTCCCAGTAAACATCATCACAATTGCGGTCAAATCAAATCAGTAATTACTACTAATAATATCAGTAATTTTGAAACTCAAAATTCAAACCATATATATTTTTATCCTTAATGTTAAATTAAAAAATAAAAAAAAATACTTTTTGACTATTTGTTGCAAATCTAATCAATAATAATTAATTGTAATTTCTTGAGCTTTGGACTTTTTAAATATGCAAAACTAGAATTTCAAATTGACGGTTATTATCTCTCAGTAATTTTGAAATTTGGAAATAAAAAATATGTAAAAGGTAATTTAAAATTGACGTTCTTTTTTTTTTCCTACTTTGCATATTTCAGTTCCCAAAAAACATCATAACAATTGCTTTCAAATCAAATCAGTAATTACTAATTAATATTAGTAATTTTGAAATTCAAATTTCAAACCATATATATTTTTATTATTCTATAAATAAGATACAATTATCTGGTTTCACATTCAAATCTCGCTCGCTCATATATGTTACCGTATCTTTCTCTCTCAAATGCATCTTTCTTGTGATTTAGCAGCTAATTTCCCATTACACTTCTTTGTTCGAATGTTTGTTGATAATGTTTACATGTTATCGTTCCTGTATCATTGTTCCAACATCGTTAGTTCAATGTAAATTCGCATCCCACATCAACCTTTCAATATCGATGCTGCAATATCATTGTTGCAACATCGTGAAAAGTTGCATGTGTTACCTTTTTTGATGGCAGAGATGCAACTTTAAAGTTACATGTGCCATTTTTTTTTGATTTCCGTTAAATCCAAAGTCACGTTTTCTTGCTCCAGGAAGATTTTCTTCTTTTAAAGAAAGTATACATTCGTCCAAAGCTCGTGAAAACTCAGATGTGCAATAAAAATGAAAAAGACACATTTGAATTTTAGATTAGTTTCTTATTCTTATTCTTATTTGTGTTGTCAGTAATATGGAGTGTGGTGATAGAGACGTGCAGTTTATGGCGATGCTGAAGGACATACATCAAGAGGTTCAGCAATAGATGTAGTGGAAACTAAAGTTTATTAGTTCTTGCTGTTATTCTTAGATTTGAACTTGAATATTGTTCAGTATGTCATGTAATTATTGGACTTTTAGTTTCAAGGTCCTGAATAAATGATTAAATATAATTTTATGAATCTTTGTTGTGTTTTATTTTTACTTATTATTTATTGTTTCAGTAATATTTAGATTATGTTGATGTTGAATTGTGTCTGTAGATTTGTTTGGTAAGTCAACAGAAGATTAATAGTGTCAAGGATTTGTTTAATGGTCCAACTCTGAAAGGGTGGTGTGGTTATAACAGCTGATCATGCTAAGGACTGTTATAATTAATTCCTGCTCCATATAAAGACTGATGGGCTTATTGTCTCATGAGGGCTATGCACTGTTGAAGGCAAAGTCCTGTTAAAGACTAGCAGTTATGGTGTAGTTATAACAGCTTCTACAGCGGATTCAACTTTAGTATTTATGTATTAGTTTTTGAATTACTAGGGTACTCATGTTTTAATTGAGTATTAAACGAAAATGAGTTGCCTTAGCAAAAAGTTTTCATCATCTGGGGTACTAAACCACTGTCTTTCAAAATTGACATGTGGCAAAACCTTGAATGAAAATTCTCAAAACTGTTGCTGGAATACTTGTCCTTCAGATCTGTACCATTTACCCTAACCACTGTTTTGTTCCAACGTCTGATCTCTAAACACTGTTCACTGCTGAAAGTTAACCACTGATCCCTCATTTTCTTGACAAGCACTGATGTTCAAAATCAGTGTCCTATCCACTGATATGCTATCCACTGATAGTAAAAATCATCCACTGCCCACAATTTTTACCGTTGTAACCACTGATGCTTGATACGTCAGTGGCCCTTAAAACAACTGTTTTCCATCCTTCATCCATTTCATCAGTGTTTGACACGTGGTCAGTCTTTAGCCTTCAGATCATAATAACCGCTGCCACATCAGCGATCATTTTTTCCGCAGCTAAAACCCTGCCCTAAACCCCAAACAGGGTTTTACACTGTCGAATTGAATTCCAAAATTCTCTTCTCATAGCAGTTTCCAACCATTCTTCTCAAAATCTCCAAAATCCTTCTTCGTTCTTCTCCGCAAAAAATGACAAAATCAAAGTCAAAATCAAAATCAAAACCTAAATCACCACCACCTTCAAATGAAGTCGCTCAAACGGCCGAAGAATCCAATGAGATACCATACAAACAATCTCACAACTATTTGGGTTTACTCACAAAACCCACAAACAATCATACCTTCGATTCCATTCTTGACACCATATCTACATCAAAGTACAAAACTTTGTTGACAGTAGACGCCCCCATATATCTGCAAACCCAGAGAGAGTTCTGGAAAAATGCTACGCTTGAAAAACAAGATGATAAAGTAGTAGCCATTAACTCCTCGATACAGGGTACTGCGCTTCAAATCACTCCGCAATCATTATCAGAAATCTTCAAACTCGATGATCAGAAAGGTAAAGGTTCTTTTGACAAAAACGAGTTAAAAGCTGATTTTCTGAAAAGGGGCTATGCAGAACAGTCAAAGGTAGATACCCTACAAAAGGGTTATTTTCCATCTGCACCCAGATTTTTATTTCACACACTTCTGATGTGTGCTTCGAATAAAACAACATCTTTTAACGAAATACCATTAAAAATTCAATGCCTGGGTTACGCTATTTTGAATAATAAAGACTACAACTACTCGCAGGAGATTTTCAATGACATGGTGAAAAACGTTGAAAGTAAAGCATTTTTGTTGTTTCCAAGATTTTTGAGTTATTATTTTATACAAAAATTTGATAAGAAAAATGAAAATTTGCTTAAACAAGGTGTCCATTTTCAAATAAAAAGCTTGACACCTGAAACATTCACTAGAATGTTGGCACCAATAAAAACAAAAGCAGGGGTACCTGAGCAGATTTTAGCGGTTACAACTGCTCCTCAGGTATCAGCTGCTGAGCCCACTGCTCCAGGTGATCAAAGCAACACAACCACTGCTTTGAAACCCACACCTGATATCACCAAAAAGACCAAAAGAAAAACATCCAGAAAACCCACCAAACCCAAAACAAAGGCAACTCTGGAAGATGAGATCCCAGAGGAAATGCCTGTGACAACACAAAAGTCACCACAAACCACTGCTGCTACTTCCTCACAGCAGTTGGAAGAAAGATCTCAACCCATGCCTGAAACTCCTCCTGCATCCTCACAAAAGGATCAGGTTGTAATCACAGGGACACCAAATTATGAAGCTCCAGATCCACTTGGCTCTATCTTCCACAGTCCTGATCCCAAGGACATGTCTCTTTCAACACCTATACCCTCACCAATCATAATGCCACAATCCATGCTACCCTTGTTGCATGCAGCTGCTATAGCTCAGACACAAACCAGTTCCTCTCTATCACCTATCACTGAGAGTATACCTCCACAAGAGACTGGGTGTGATGCTACTACTTCTGCTATCCCAGCAACAATTGAGGAGGTTACACCCCCTGAGTTACAAGTAACTCTCGGTGGTAGTTCAAGTGGAGCAGCAACTACAACTGGTGGATCAACAGATCTTCAGTTGGACAGTTGTTTCATAAGTAAGACTCCCTTGAAGGCAATTTCTTCCATGGCAACTTCGGTAATCACCAGTGAGTTGGATCTAACCACTGGTACCATCAAAGGTTTATCGAGTGCTGAAGAAAGAAGTCCCCAGTACCAAGAACAAGGGGCATCAATGGGTGATTTTTGGGACTCTGTTCCTAAGTCACACATTGATATAACCACTGCTGGTGGGGATTCAGATGATCCTACTAAAGTAGATGATGATTCAAAATATCAGGAATTGACGAACAGAGTTGACAAACTTGAAGAATCAGTTGCTGAAATAAAGGAGATGGTGCAAGAGATTTTAAAAGCTCAAAAAGCACAGTCTACTGCTGCCCCACCACAAGCATCTGTTCCTACTCAAGCATCTGCACAACATGCAGTTGCTGCAAATGAGCTCTGGAATATCTTTCAATCCATGCTTGAAAAACAACAACAAATGGCTGATCAAAACCATGCTACTCATGTACAAATGCTGACCAACATGGTGGAATCAAGGTTCAAAGATACTCAAGCAGATATCAAGGCTATAAAGGCTAGCATTCAAAGTGTCTCTGGCAAAGTTCCTTCTTCCCTATACTTTCTTGATAACCCTCCTTCAGATAATGCCAAAAAGGGGGAGAATATCAAGCTGTTGAGACAAATGAATAAGACGGGAATAGAACATGGCCTTTATATTGAGCCTGAAAAAGAAAAAGAAAAAGAAAAGCAGGTATCAAAACCTGTTAGTCAAATAGCTGATACAACAGTAGTTACAAAAACTGCTGTCAGTAGCCAAACAGCTGCCATGTCATCAACACACACATCTTCAACACACACCACTCTACCACACACCACTGCAACTACTGCTCTACCACCATCATCTACAATCACACCATCACCACTGCCTCCTGTCATAAAACAGAAGACAACAGATGTTACAACATCTATTGTAATGACAGCAGTGGTTGAAGCACCAGTTGTTTCAACAGTTGTTTGTCAGACACTCCCCATGATTCAAACCACTGATTCACCCAAAACATCATCTGCCCCTTCTTCATTAAAAAGGAGAAGGAATCTCATATCAGATGATGATTCACCACCACCATCACCACCATCAAAAACTACCTCACCACTTCCATCCCCTGCTCAAAAGCAGAAGACAACTGCTGACATATCAGCAGTTGTAATGACAACGGATGTTCAGACACCAGTTGTTTCAACAACTGTTAGTCAATCATCCACCATTGCTCTCACCTTCTCTACATCACAACCAAAGCTCTTCAACAAAAAAAGAAAGCCAATCTCTGCCGATGAGGGTATACATGATCCTAATGCTGCACAACATCCACTGGAACTTGAAGCTATAAAAAATGAGATGAGGCAATTCTATACAGAAGAAGATCCTTCAAAAAGAAGATTCTCCTCACTCATAGGCTACATGCCACCAGATGATATGGATGATTAACTCAAAGTCAAGGCAAGGCAAGCTAAACTAAGAGCTAAAGTTGAGAGTGAACGTGAACGTTTAAGCGAAGATGGCATTGCTAAAAGACTGGAGTTCTACTTCACAAAAGTAAAGCAGATAGAAGAGTTTTCACAAGACCTAAACAAAGAAAAGGCTGATCAAAGGAAAAAGTTAAGAAAACAATATCTAGCCTACATCATGAAAGAGAAATTCTATCATGCTGAAGAACAACAGTTCGAAGAATGGCCAATAATCGCTCTAAAGCATGAGGTCGAAAGGATTGAGAAAATCCAGAATGATCCTACAAAGAAGAAGAATGCTCCAAACTGGAGCAAATACAAAAGGCTCATTGCTGACCTAACTGCTGAGTATAAGAGAAAGAAAAAGGAGCTGGTGGATGCAAAAATGGATACTGCTGAAGCCATATCAAAATGGTCAAAACAGCAGACTGATGAAGCCTATGAAAGGCTGAAGAAAAGAAAGATAACTGTATCAAGCACCTCAAAGAAGCATGAACAAAGAATGAAGCTTGAACAGCAGATAGAAAACCTCAATACACTGTTCCGGTCTACTTTTGTGACAAATCAAGAAGAAAAAGAACAGTTGACCAGTGAAGAGGTGAAAAAAAAGGAGGTTGAGTACTTCACAGAATCCATCATGAAAATGGGTCTAAAAGAAGAAAACTCAGAAAAACTTCAAAACCTTTTTAAAAGGATGTTAACCAAACCTGCATCACCAAACACTTCAATAGACATTGAAAGGCAGGAGCTGATTGAAAGAGAAACTGCAGAAGATATAGCTGCAGCAAATGATGTCATAGAAATGGCTTTCAAAAGAATGTCTGAAAGTCTGCAAGTCTTCTCAAGGCCAATATCTCAAAGCTCATCATCAAATAAATCTCTCCCAAGAAATCCATTGGGTTTAAAAGTACTAAAGTGGCTCTCTGATCAAAAGACCCACGCATTGACTCTGGTCAGATCCAATGGAGAGGTGAAGTATATATCAAGGAAAGAAGCACTAGGCCTTAGTGTTCAAGATTTGCAGGATCTCCTTGAACTTACACTGTGCCGGGATGAAGATGATACAAGCTCCAAAGCATTTGAAGAAGAATTTAAAAGAAAAGCAAGGGAACTTTTGATGAGTAATAAAGATCCAGAATAATGACAGGTTTTTGGCATTATCTGTTCCAGGGGGAGATTGTTGGGATTGAACCCTACCAGAGGAACAGATAATGTAAAGCCAAAACCTGGTCACAATAGTGGATCCACAATAAGCAGCGGTTTACATTAAGCTTCCCCCTTGAAAATGATTTATAACAACTGATGGTCTTGCATCCACTGACCGGATACAACTGCTGCTGTACTGCATAACTACTGATGAAGCTTAGAAGACTGCTGGACACTAAGCACTGCTGGTACAATCTGCTGATGACAAAGCTCTGCCCAATCAAGGACTGATCAACCTTGAGGAAAGCACTGGTGTAAAGAGAGAGCAGCTGTTTAGTGAATTATCTGTTTTATGTATAGTCAGTGGTTAGGTATAGCAGTATTTGTAAAAGGATAGTAGATACAAGTTGTTAGGCGACGTCGCTTTGATGGTGACGTCAGCTGAAATACCCCAGTGGTTTGGTTTGCCTATAAATGTAACAGTATCCTGTACTGTTACATTTGATTGACTGAGCGGGTTCTTCTCCTCATGTCTAATCCTTTCATCTTGTGCAACCAACCTTGAGGCATCAGGCTGAGGGGGAGTTTACTTTGTAAGCTTTGACTGTAATCTTTTGCTTTTGAATTGTAAATCATTCGACTCTATGAAAAGCAATTGTTTATCAAACTATCTTCTCCTATTGATTGTGTTTACAAAGTTTGTTATTCATTTCCGCTGCACTTAAAACTGTTCATATCTATTTGATTTGTTCAAATCTAACAAACAAACACAATCATGATAGCCTCAGATCCTAACATTAAGCTTGTATGTTATGTGACTTAACACATTTTATTGTTTATCTACAACCTTTTGGTTTCACATATGTAGTTGCCACTTACAATTTATATTTATCTGACAGCTTGGTTACTGGTGATAGTTTGTTAGGTAGTTGTCAAAATACTTCAATATGGTATGGTTTTGTTTTATTCCAGTATCACGGCATTTCAGTACTTTAATATGTATGGCTTCATCTTATTCCAGTATCACCGCATTACAGGTTACAGAAATGATTTTCAGCGATCGAGAAAATGAACAAAATCTGTACGTTGTTTATACAGTTTCAATTGTATTTTTCTATGATTTTATGAGTGATCTAGAATTCTGCCCATTTTCTAATGATCTGCGCATAAGGACAACCTATGTAAAGTCGAATCTACATGGCCGAACTGCATGCATGCATTTTCACTTTTTACTGGGTGAAGTCATTATCATCATTCAATTTGTTTCATATTTGTGCAGGTGGGAAAAGAGCAAAAGGAAGGGGAGGTGGCAATCGAGGTGTGCGGGGGAATGGATTTTGATTTGGGGATAGGATACAGTTTAGAACGCAAACCTGCTTCATCAACGGGTGGTTTGGTATAGTTTGCATTGACCCAAAACACTTACTATAGTCAAAAGTTTTAGAACACATTATGTAAATAATTACTACCTTAACTACCCCCGGTATGTTGTAATCCTGTAAGTTTTATGGACGTCTATTAATCTTAGCCCGCTAATTAATTGCAATAAACTTTCGAGAGTTTATCTTAAGTTTAGCCTGAGACTAAGCCAGCCTTTAGAATCAAGATGTGTGAAAACATCTTAGAAGATGAGGCTTTCTTGATGTGATCGTGACCTCTAGGAATTTGCGTATATATCACTATTATCAATCACGATCCATCCATTTGGACACATAACCTTACACTAGAATCTTTTTAGGATAACGTAATGGCTTATGTGTACCTTACATTTGTACGTTTCTTAACCATGTTATCTAAAAAATGAGTTTCACATCACTTATCTATTATCTACTATCTATTATCTATTTCCTAACTATGTAAACCTTTTGAGGTTTACATTGCTCATTTTAATGTTTATATTATAACCATGTCGCATTTGCACTTTGATCATGTACCTCTTTTTCTTTCGCGAAGATTTTATTTTTGTATGATTTTAACTATATATTAATCATAAATAGATTTTCATTAAAGTAATTTTATCGAGCCCGGGAAGCAATCCCGGGTAAAAACCTAGTTATATAATAAAAGAAACCAACTTTGGGACACGTGTCATTCATTGGAGACATCTATTTTTTAGTTTTCTCATCTCTATCTCCTACTTAATTATAGATAATTAATATTAATTATTAGATAATTATAAAATTAAATTTAAGCAATTCAAATAGGAGATAATATAATCTTTTGAAATATTTATTAGATTTCAAAATTATTTATCTTGACATTAACAAAAAACGTACACTAAATATAAATTAATACAATGTAAAGAGTTAAATGCCATTTTAGTCCCTGTGGTTTGGACCATTTTGTTAGTTTAGTCCAAAGGTTTTATAATACACAGAGTTTATAAAGATATAATAAGATATAACTTTTTATTGATTGGTATATAAAATTACATGTGCTCAACCCATACAATACATGAGATTCTTAAAAATGTAACTTTTTTCATTGTTTAATATATAAAATTAAGAGTTAATTGCCATTTTAGTCCCTGTGGTTTGGGCCATTTTGCCACTTTAGTCCAAAGGTTTCGTTTTTAACATCTGGATCCAAAAAGGTTTCGTCGTTGCCATTTTGGTCCAACTGACTTAACCCCATCCAATGAACTCTGTTAAGTCAAGGGCATTTATGTCTTTATAGTTATTTTTTATGTTTTATTAATAAAATGAATAAAAAAACAAATTTAATTATATATACACTAGCATATAAACACATTCAGTCATACACTCATACACCAGATCTCTCCTCTCTCTCTCTCTCTCACTCTACAGCAACCATCCTCACCAACTACCACCTGCCGCCATCACCACCACCCGTCCACCACAACCATCACAACCATCACAACCACCCGGCCACCACCATTCGGAGAGCAATCTGTAACCATCACAACCACTCCGACGAACCCTCCGGCCACCACCATTCGGAGAGCAATCTGTAACCATCACAATCTGCAATTCTTTCCCGCATTCCACTCGTTTTTTTATTCCAAACAAAACCCCTCTGTCAATTTGCCATGACAGGGGGGATTAAATGATCAATTTGGTGGATTTGAAATCTAGGGTTCTTGAGTATTGGGGGTTAGTTTCAGTCACCAAGTGGGTGATGGTGATGTTGGTGGTGGTCGGATGCAGGTGATGGTGATGGTGAAGCGGTGGTGAGGCAGTAATGGCGATGGTTGTGGTGAGGCGGTGGTGGTGAGGCTGTGATGGCGATGGTGGCAGTGGTGGTGGGTTGGGTAGAGTGAATGACAGTGAAGAGCGGACAAAGTTAGGTGGAGTGACAAGGTGTTGGACTGCCGGTCAATGATGATGATGACGGTGGAAGGTACGACGGAGGTGGAGAACATGCGTTGAAGAGGTGGAGGTACGGCGGAAGGTACGACGATGTGGTTCTGATTTTAGTAGTTTCCGGTGATTCATTTTTCATCTAGAGTAGTTGCAGGTTTGGTTTGTTTGGGGGAGAAGAAAGAGTTGCAGGTTTTGTTTGGTTGGTAAGCGAGGAAAAATATTTGGTCGGTAAAACCATTATGAGATTAAAAGAGTTGTTGAAGTGTGTAAGCGAGGAAGAAAGGTTTGGTCGACTCAAATGGTGGTGGTTCATCGGAGAAAAACCTGTGTTTAGAGAGAGGAGGACAAAGAGGGTTGAGAGAGACGGTGTTTAGAGAATAAAAGATTTTGAATTTGTGTGTATATAAAAAAAGAAATGGTTTTAACAACCATAAAAATAAAGTGAAATTTTAAAAAATATGAAATGACAAAAATACCCCTTGAGTAACAGAGTTCATTGGATGGGGTTAAGTTAGTTGGACCAAAATGGCAACGACGAAACCTTTTTGGATCCAGATGTTAAAAATGAAACCTTTGGACTAAAGTGGCAAAATGGCCCAAACCAAAGGGACTAAAATGGCAATTAACTCTAAAATTAAATTTACTCAACTCGTACAATACACAGGGTTCTTAAAGATTTTTTTTATTTAATATATACAATTACATTTATTCAACCCATGTAATAAATGAGATTTTTAAAGATATTTTTTTTATTATTTGGTATATAAAATTACATTTATTCAAACCGTGTAATAAACGAGGTTTTAAATTTTTTTTTTTTATTATTTGATGTATAAAATTACATTTATTCAACCACGGGGTACTAACCTAGTATATATATAAAACAATAGAGTTAATAGCAATTTCATGCTCTAGAAGAGGCTAATGAGTCAATAACAATCTACCATTAGTAACCATTGGGTGTCAGCCCAATGACCACCAGCCCGCATTCTAACCCGGAGGTGGCGGGTTCGAGTCTTGCTCGTTCCCAATGCCCCTACGGTAGCGGATTTACCCCCAGACTCAGGCTTGCTGGTTGGCGGTCTGCGAGGTGGGATCACCTCGGCGGTTGGGAGGACCGTGGAATATTCCCCCCCCCCCCCCCCCCCCCCCCCCCCCAACAATCTACCATTAGCCTATTAATCAACTAATCATTTAAACCAAATACCCAATACCCCGTTGCCCCTTTTAAACACTTAAATAATTTACCCTAATTAACATTTGCTACAGTTTTTTGTTTTGTTTATTATTATAACAATTAACGTTGTACTGATGAATTTTGCTTATACGTATATAAACATCTATTTTTTTTAAAGGGTCCATTCTTACTTGTTGTACAGACGTATAGAGCCTGTAACTCTCGATACCGTGCAGACTTAGTTGTTATTTCTTGAATTTTGGAGAATTGGTAACACGTATAGATTTAGGCTTTTAATTGTAACAAAAAAAAGGCCTTTATGGTAAGTTTGTTGAGTAAATAAGGTTTTAACTTGATGGCATGCTTCTAAAGATGCAATCATGTATAATATAGTTATGTTTTATTGATCTTTTTATAACATTTAGGAGACAAGTGACCTGTTATTATTACATGTACTTAAAAAAAAACAGGTATTTTAACCATTCATGATGGGACATGTAGTCATCACACCCTCTTGAACATGACCACAAGAGGCTCGTTACTCACAACCAGACTTCTACGTCCATTTCTAGCGATCCTAGAACCTATATCACCACAAAATGGCTTGCAAGTGTTGCACACCCCAGGGCAGAAAACAAGCTTATAACCAATGCCACCATACTTTTCTATCTTGAACCAGTTGGTTATGGTTTCCAAGCCAGGATTCCCTATGGTCCCACGGCTTGACACCACCCGTTGCCCGTTCACAACCTCAACCCTCCAAACTGCAGGCTGGCCGCAAGTTGTAGCACCCGAAAACTTAATGTTAAGATCAGTGGATTCACGAATGATGCCGTCTCTGTTAAAGTTGACTGGTATGAAAGTCAACGGTAACCCGTTTCTGAGTTCATTGTTTTCTTGGGCCACATCAAGTGGGCATGTTTGGTTGCTTGTTGTGGGAGTTAGGGTTATGCCACCTCCCCTTCCGCGAAAAACGGGCAAGATGTAGTAGCTTCGGCCTGATCGAAGGAAGCTTCGGTTGATGTCAAGGACAGGAGATGAAGATTGGGCTGAAGAAAGAGAGAGTGTGGAGAGTAGGATGAAAAGAAAGAAAGATATCTTCATTTTTATGGATGTTATAACTTGGAAAGCTAGATTGTATTTATAGGAGATGGGATATGAAGATATGGACGATGTGGTGTTGTTATGCGGTAGTGATTATCGGCTTCGTGCATGTATGCTAAAATGGCATATGTGAAGCATAAGCAAAAAGCTAAATGTAGCAAGTTGTTATGGTGATTATATATATACTTGTCGTACTCAGAAATAGAAATAGGGTGAAGGTTAATCTTGAATTAGTAGTAAAGTCAAGGGTTTATTTTATAAAAGTTGATATATTTTAGTTAATTATATTGTAATAGGTTTAGGAAAGGTTTATTTGTTTTGGAGAGGAAGTCTAGTATAACTATAGATAGTGGTGTAGGTTATTATTTTTATTTGTTTTTTTTATTTGTAAGTTCGTTAAGTTTGTTTGATTGATTGAATAGAAAGAGTCGTGAGTTTGTCCCCCAAAATATCTTGTGTTCTTGTTTGATCTGATTGTCTGATCCTTCTAGGCCAACATAGGGGTGAGCAAATTTAACCTGTTAATCGGATCATAATCAAATTAACCAACAAAATGCACCGGGTTAGTGGAACCGATTGAAAGAGTTTAACATTCTCAAATTATTTTGACTTGATTCATTTGTGAGTTACTCTTTCTGGTTACGGAATTGGGAAATTGTCTTGTCAACAATTCTACTAGGACAAGCATGTGAAGTCTCTTACATTACCTGGTATTACGTTCTGAGTACAGGGGCTGTTTGGCAACATCTGAATCAACAAAATAGGCTAACAAATACAAAGGACATGTACAGTAAATTAGAGTAAAAAAAGGTTCAAATAGCAACCAATTGTCAGTCCCTCAGTAAATTGTCATTTTAGTCCTAATTGTTATTTTAGTACAAATAGGTTTTTTTTTTTTAAGTTATCAAGTGCAAAGGACATGTATATTATATATCCTAACAAATGCTTTGACTGTTGACTAACAGTTGATGGTGACTAACAATGATCGTGAGTGTTGGTTGCTGTTTGAACCTTATTTTAAGTTATCAAGTGTAATAAAAGCGGCCAGTGTTGTAGTAGTCGCTAGTCGGGCAGCGGAGACCAGCGATTAATCGAGGATTAATTGGAATTAAGTGAAATTAATCGGGATTAATTGCGACTAATCGGCACCTAGTCGGGATTTTTACAACAATGCCTATTGTAACCCAACCCGTTGCTTAATTTGAGTCAACTATAAGGGGCTGTTTGGTAAGCCTCTTAATGAATCATTAAGAGGTTGGACCTCTTATTCGGATAGAGGTTGGCTGTTTGGTTGGTAAAATACCAACCTCTTAATGTTACCATCCAGTCTGTACCATCCAGTTATAATAAGTTGCTGAAAGAAAAGAAAAGACTTGTGTTACCCCTTTCCTTCTCTTCTCTGGATAAACAAGAAACCTACACTTTCACCTCTCATCAGCCAATACCTCCGCCCCCACCCCTCTCCTCACCACCGAACGCCTCCCGCCGCCCTCCTCCTCCCTCCCCTCACCACCGAACAGCCGCCTCCTCCCTCTCCTCACCACCTCCCGCCTCCCGCCGCCTTCCTCCTCCCTCTCCTCACCACCGAACGCCTCCCGCCGCGGAATCACCCTCACTCTTCTCTCTCTCCTCGTCGTACAAGGTTTCTTCTGATTCTCCGCCGTCACAAGTTTCACTCTCTCTCTCTCTCTGGTCTCTCTCTTCCGATCTCGTCTGCAGCCATCGCTCACCACCACCTGACGTGGTGGTGGTCCGTTCCTTTTACCGACGCGGGGGGTGGCTCCACCAGTTTCACCGGTCGGCGAGGATGGGGGTGGCTGTGGTTGTCGGATTTGTGTCGGATTTGTCGGATCCGTTCCAAAACCATCATCTGAAGCAGAAGTGTTAACCAAAGCTCAAAGAATTGTTGTTGAACTGAATAATGATAATACCCAGAAAGCAATTGATGGAAATGAATATGTCTTTGTAATGGGAGTTTTTTTAATTAAAGTGGCTTCTAGTCTTGGGGTTTGTTAATGGGAGTTTTTTAACTAAAATGGTTTTTTTAATTAAAAGGGGTAAAAATGTCATTTTACACAGTCATTCAGATGTGCAACCAAACAGCACTTTACTGGTTCAGCACTTACTGGTTCAGAGCCTCTTACCCATTCAGACCTCTTATTCATTCAGCACTTATTGATTCAGATGTTGCCAAACAGCCCCTAAATGTATTTTTTTTTATTCTGATCAACCCTGTTGGCCCCAAAACGGATCTTTGATCTCTAGACATGAATCGAACTTGAATATAAAACTGAATATTTTTACATGTGATTCAGAATGTGTACAGGGATGTTCTACAATTGAAAACTACAAGCCCTATTTATACTAATTGAATAGATGCGAGTGAAAGGACGTGTCTCCTCTTGAAACATCGCGTCTGATGATCTTGTAGTGTAGGAGTCGATTGGAAGAGATGCGTCCCCTGGATGTGTCGCTCCATCTAGTTGTAGGTTATAAATTTCCGTTTAGTCGCATCTGGTCCTCGCACTTCTATCACTAATCTAATTGTAACATAAACTATTTATTAACTATTTACCGAACAACCCTCGAACTTAAGGATGTGTAGGGATTATAACTTTCAAACCCATATATTAATGAGTGGGTATGTGTAGTACTGAGTCTCAGGCTTAATCCCAAACATGTATTTGTGTAAGGAACCAAAAATAACTCCCAAAACAAAACCTGCTTCAAGTAACAAATTAACCAACACAACCAACTTTTTAACCCCCTCTCAAAAAATTCCTATAAAATCTTGCCACAATAATTTACAACAAAACCAACGATAAAAGAAGACCCAACCATGGCTTTACCACTAATTCTAGCAGTTTTCACGGCTCCAATCATCGCAATGGCAGCTAATTACACTTCACTCGTCACCTTCATCTTTGGTGATTCTTTAACAGAAGTTGGCAACAACAACTACTTGAGATACTCACTTGCTAGATCAGATTTTCCCTTCTATGGCATCGATTACCCCAACCGAATACCCACTGGCCGCTTCAGTAATGGCCGAACCATTGCCGATATTATATGTACGTAAGTAAGTAAGCCTCTTTTCAATACATTATTACACAAGTTGTTACACACTTTTCTTTTTGATGCAGCTGAGAAGCTTGGAATTCCATCTCCTCCACCTTACCTTTCGTTAAATCGCCAAGATGATGCGGTCTTGAAAGGTGTTAACTATGCATCTGGTGGTGCTGGGATTCTGAATGACACCGGAATCTATTTTGTAAGATTTGATTTTTTTTTTTTTTTTTCATTTTTGGGCTGTAATTGTGTTTGTTTTTTCTTGTTTTTATGGGAATGCTTAATTGGTTTACAGATTGAAAGAATATCGTTCGACGATCAAATAGGTTGTTTTGAGAACACAACAAGGGTGATCAAGAAGAAGATAGGAGAAGAGTCTGCTATTAGTCTTTTACATGAGGCCATCTACTTCATTGCAATGGGTAAGAGGTGAAATTAAACACTTACTTTTGTAACAATTTGTTACCATTTGATCATTTTATCTTTAAGTTAAAAACGTTTGATATATCATTATCATTAGTCGGTTAGTTTTATCATTATTTTCTTTATCATAATCTCTCTGATCATAATACAGTTTTCAGTTATTTTGAACTCTTTCGCAGTTTATTGAGATGACCACTTTATGTTTTTGGGCTTTCGATAGGTAGCAACGATTACATCAACATTTTCTTGCAACCGTTTCTTCCCTATAGTCAACGGTACACCCACCACGAGTTTTTGGGGATTTTGGAGTTGAAACTAGCCGAGCAGTTAACGGTAAGCATGACAAGTCTAGAGAAAACTAACAAATTAACAATTGCTACACCTAAAACTTATGTATGTTTTGTTTTTGGCAATGAAAGAGGCTTTACTTGCTCGGGGCACGAAAGGTAATATTTCTTGGGCTTGGACCTCTTGGATGCATTCCTTCACAACGAACGAAATCAACCACGAATCAATGCTTGCAACATGTGAACGAATGGGTGGTTCAGTTTAACTCGAAAGTGCAAAAGTTGATAAATGTACTAAACTAGTTTTTGCCCCGCCCGCTTTGCGGGGCAATAGGCCGAATATTTCTCTCTCATAACATGTATGTCTGCACAGAGAGTAAAATCGTAATTATATTTTGAACCGGAGGCGAAATCATAATTTTATACTGAGAGCAAAATCATAATTTTGAGCTAGGGGGGAAAACATAATTATATTTTGAACTGTGGGAAAAAAACGTAATTTTAAGCTGATGGTAGTATCGTAATTTTGAGCTAGAGGAGAAAACATTTTATTTTGAACTGGGGGCAAGAACGTAATTTTAAACGGAGTGCGAAACCGTAATTTTAAACTGGGAACAAAATTAAAAATGAGTTTTTTAACCGAGGGCAAAAGCGTAATTTTGAGCTAGGAGTAAAATTATAATTTTATTTTGAGCTGGGGGCAAAAACGTAATTTTAAACGAAGGACGAAAGCATAATTTTAAACTGGGAATAAAACTAAAATAAAAATGAGTTGGTCTAATAGGGAAGTGTCAGGCAAACGTAATTTTGAGCTAGAGGAAAAAACAACATTTTATTTTGAACTGGTGGCAAAAACGTAATTTTAAACGGAGGGCGAAACCGTAATTTTAAACTGGGAACAAAATTAAAAATGAGTTTTTGAACCGGGGGCAAAAGCGTAATTTTGAGCTAGGAGCAAAATTATAAATTTATTTTTAGCTTGGGGCAAAAACGTAATTTTAAACGAAGGACGAAAGCGTAATTTTAAACTGGAATTAAAATTAAATAAAAAATAAGTTGGTCCAATAGGAAAGTGCCAGGCAAGCTTCCTGGCATTATTCCCTGACCCTAACGGAGGGCGAAACCATAATTTTAAACTGGGAACAAGATTAAAAATGAGTTTTTGAACCGGGGGCAAAAGCGTAATTTTGAGCTAGGAGCAAAATTATAAATTTATTTTTAGTTGGGGGCAAAAACGTAATTTTAACCGAAGGACGAAATCGTAATTTTAAACTGGAAATAAAATTAAATAAAAAATAAGTTGGTCCAATATGGAAGTGCCAGTCAAGCTGCCTGGCACTATTCCCTGACCTTATAATTGTATATGTAGGTAATGTCAAGCTCAAAAAAGCACAACTTACTTTTGCGGATACTTATCAAGATGGTATGGATTTGGTTGAAAACCCGGGAAAATATGGTAAGCTCATGTATCTCCTAAAGATTTAGGGTTGATCAACAACATTTCTAAATAAGGAAAGTTTCCAAAACAAAGAATATTGACTTAATTTATAGCATGTGTGTTTCTGTTTAGGTTTCAGGGTGTCCAATACGTCATGCTGCAAAGTCGAGACAGTTGTAGGAGGATTATGTTTATCGTATGCACTTGTGTGTGACAATCGAAGTGAATATGTATTTTGGGACGCATTTCATCCATCTGATGCTGCGAATATGGTTTTGGCTGATCGTTTCTTTTCAAAACTGTTTGCTACCTCTAATAGTTTGAGTAATTCTTCGTCGAGTCATGAGGGATAAAAGTAATATTATATATATTTTGCACCTTACAATATGAAGGCCAACAATGCAAACATATTAATTAGAAACCTACAAAACATGTTTGATACGTCTTTTTGTCCTAATATATCCTTCATTTGCCAAGGCAAATTTGAAATATGTTACATTTTGATGACTAAGAACTCGTTCTAATTTTGCCAAGGCAAATTTGAAATATGTTACATTTTGATGAATAAGAAGTCGTTCTAATTGGAATTATCTTGTTCATAATAGGTTAATCAACTATGAGAGCATCCACAATAAGCAATATTTATGAGATGTTTTTAAGGTGCCATGTGGCACCTGCCCATAAATTTCTCTCGGCCCCTCACAAACAAAAAACCCATAAAATATTTATCTTCTCTCTCCTCTCTCCTACATCACACTCACATACCTTTCTTCCCTCCATTTTTTCTCACATACACCACTACACTATCTCTCCTCCACCTCACACCCTCTCTACTCCACATCACACCCTCTCTCCTTAAAAACACCAAAAAAATGCCTGTAAATAATGAATTTTGCTTATACGTATATAAGCATCTATTTTTTTTAAAGGGTCCATTCTTACTTGTTGTACAGAGGTATAGAGCCTGTAAATCTCAGGGACGATACCGTGCAGACTTAGTTGTTATTTCTTGAATTTTGGAGAATTGGTAATTAACACGTATAGATTTAGGCTTTTAATTGTAACAAAAAAAAGGCTTTTATGGTAAGTTTGTTGAGTAAATAAGGTTTTAACTTGATGGCATGCTTCTAAAGATGCAATCATGTATAATATAGTTATGTTTTATTGATCTTTTTATAACATTTAGGAGACAAGAGACCTGTTATTATTACATGTACTTAAAAAAAAACAGGTATTTTAACC
The DNA here is from genome assembly GCA_030545235.1 of Helianthus tuberosus. NCBI lineage: Eukaryota > Viridiplantae > Streptophyta > Magnoliopsida > Asterales > Asteraceae > Helianthus > Helianthus tuberosus. The sequence goes on along the minus strand of JARYGA010060786.1, from coordinate 104,320 downwards.
ATTCATGATGGGACATGTAGTCATCACACCCTCTTGAACATGACCACAAGAGGCTCGTTACTCACAACCAGACTTCTACGTCCATTTCTAGCGATCCTAGAACCTATATCACCACAAAATGGCTTGCAAGTGTTGCACACGGCAGGGCAGAAAACAAGCTTATAACCAATGCCACCATACTTTTCTATCTTGAACCAGTTGCTTATGGTTTCTAAGCCAGGATTCCCTACGCTCCCACGGCTCGACACCACCCGTTGCCCGTTCACAACCTCAACCCTCCAAACTGCAGGCTGGCCGCAAGTTGTAGCACCCGAAAACTTAATGTTAAGATCAGTGGATTCACGAATGATGCCGTCTCTGTTAAAGTTGACTGGTATGAAAGTCAACGGTAACCCGTTTCTGAGTTCATTGTTTTCTTGGGCCACATCAAGTGGGCATGTTTGGTTGCTTGTTGTGGGAGTTAGGGTTATGCCACCTCCCCTTCCGCGAAAAACGGGCAAGATGTAGTAGCTTCGGCCTGTTAGTAGGAAGCTTCGGTTGATGTCAAGGACAGGAGATGAAGATTGGGCTGAAGAAAGAGAGAGTGTGGAGAGTAGGATGAAAAGAAAGAAAGATATCTTCATTTTTATGGATGTTATAACTTGGAGAGCTAGATTGTATTTATAGGAGATGGGATATGAAGATATGGATGATGTGGTGTTGTTATGCGGTAGTGATTATCGGCTTCGTGCATGTATGCTGAAATGGCATATGTGAAGCATAAGCCAAAAGCTAAATGTAGCAAGTTGTTATGGTGATTATATATATACTTGTCGTACTCAGAAATAGAAATAGGGTGAAGGTTAATCTTGAATTAGTAGTAAAGTCAAGTGTTTATTTTATAAAAGTTGATATATTTTAGTTAGTTATATTGTAATAGATTTAGGAAAGGTTTATTTGTCTTGGAGAGGAAGTCTAGTATAATTATAGATAGTGGTCTAGGTTATTATTTTTTTTTGTCCGTTTTCCTTGTAGGTTCGTTAAGTTTGTTTGATTGATTGAATAGAAAGAGTCGTGAGTTTGTCCCTCCAAATATCTCATGTTCTTGTTCGATCTGATTGTTTGATCCGTCTAGGCCAATATAGGGGGTGAGTAAATTTAACCTGTTAACCGGATCGTAATCAAATTAACCAACAAAACGGACCGGGTTAATTGAACTGATTGAAAGAGTTTAACATTCTCAAGTTATTTTGACTTGATTCATTTGTGAGTTACTCTTTCTGGTTACAGAATTGGGAAATTGTCTTGTCAACAATTCTGCTAGGACGAGCATGTGAAGTCTCTTACATTACCTGGTATTGCGTTCTGAGTACATGTGCTAGAGAAATATAGTTGGAACTCAACACTTTAACACTAGAACAACATAAAACACATATTTCGTTATATTTCTGGGACATGAGACCTAATTCATTGGGTATGTTGATGTTGGATATCTATCAGATCCATATATAGCACGATCTCAGTTAGGTTACGAGTTAACCACGATGATACAAGAATTTTTTGAAGTTCAACAAAGCAAATGCTGACAACAACATCATCAAATCATGCCTAACCCATAACTTTATATGATGATGACGAGAATGCATGTAGCTAAGAACAACGACCCAACACATACAAGATACATATATTTAGAACAAATAAAAAAAGACCCCATGATTATCTATGAAACAATACAATTTGCAGACAAATTAAGGGAAAATCATAGCTAGCCAGATCAAGTCAAGCAGTTGTAAAAAAAACCGAACCCCACATAATGAAAGTCATAAATTAACTTGTGGGGAACATTTTACACATGTTCTTTTTTTTTTTTTTTTGGAAAATTACGAAATTGTCAGTTGACCAACAAGGTTTTCAAATTTGTCACTCTCCTGCGTCCTTGGAAGGACCTCTAAGCTTCGGAAGAGTCCACGTGTCATGTTTAAGCGTCCATCTATCAACCAGCTGACACGTGTCCGACATGTTGAATCGTCGGTGGACGCATAGTAAGGACGGCTTGCGTCGCTTATTTGTTTTCAGTTTGCTTGCGTCTGTTTAATAATTTGGCTTACGCATGCGTGTGGTCCGGCTGACGCATGCGTGTGGTCTGGCAGCCGCATCGGGAGTGACGCCGTAGAGGGATCTGGCCGGCGCTTTAGAACGGTCCGGCCAACGCATGCGGTGTCACTGATTTAATTTCGGTTTTTAAATATTTTGAAGATTATATTTTTAAAAAAAGTTAACCAATAATTTATTAACATTGTAATTAACAATAAGAATTTATTGTTAAACGGTTTTGATATATGTTTAAGTAACGTACGTATTTATTCATATATACGGGTCAACCAATAACAATAACAATTTGAGCCGTTTCAACATTTCTTCCCCTATATATACAACCACTTGTTCACAATATCCTTTACCCCATTTCTACATTCAACATCTTCTCAAAATATCATTTACCCCCATAGATTTCACACCTTCCAAATATGGTCAGACCCCCTGAAAATGATTTGTTTAAATTAATTGAAGATGACGTTTTCCTAAGCTTTAAAATTGTCGTTGTTTGTACTCGACAATACTTGTCTGATGACACGCATGTCATCCGGTTCCCTCATCCACGTTCTCTGATTAACACCAAATCAATATCATTCAAGACAATGTCTAGCTCATCGGAAAATTGGTCCGAAGAGGAAGACATAGCAGTGGCGACATCTTACATCGAAGTGGTTGATTTAGGTTCACATGCTAGCATGAACGAGGCATTTTGGAACCGGGTTTTCAATCATTTTTGTCGCCATATTGTGCAGACAAACCGTGAAATGGATGAAGTTAGGAGGCAGGGTTGTTTACTCTACTTAAGATGTTCATTGTTTTCTTCGGTTTACAACAACGTTCAAAATCCTGATAATGATCTTTCTGAAGATGATCTCATCACAGAGGCGTACCTTGACTACACTGAGAAATACGATGAGGTATTTGAACACTTGGATGTTTGGGAAATTATGAAGAATCAAATCTAAAGACGAATGTTACTTGTTATTTTGTGTTGTCATGTTTTATTTAACGTTTATGTTTATGTTTAATTGTTTATGTTTATTATTTTTATGCACGTACACCGCATTTTAACCTTTATATAACGGGTCGTAAAGGTGTAACCGGGACCCTATCGTTAGACGCATTGAGATCTCCACGTTTGGTTGTCGTGTTGACCCGGGCCGTTTCCCCGTCATCCCTCAAGGCCGCCTGAAACGGGCAGTCAAACTGGCTTCCGGGGGCTGATTTTAGCAAAAAAAATTGCACGAGCCGGGTATTTTAACACTGATAAAACCGGTCTTGCCGGTGTAGCCCGACCCGTATCATTTAAAGGCATGAAAGTCCCACGTGAGGTTTTCATCTCGGCCCGGTCCGTTTGCCATCAACACTCGGGGCTGGAAGAAACGGGCCCACGAAGTGGCTTCCGAGGGGTGATTTTACCAAAAAAAAAAAAAATCGCACATGATTTAATTAAAACAAACAATTAAAAACTTGCTAATAAAGGGCATATTGCAAATTATATTTAAGTAAAACAAACACTCTAAATACATGACGTGTGCGCGTATATACATATTTTTATAATGAAATTACACACGATTCGGTTTTAAATTTATAAAAGTGATTTATACTTCAACATCAAAACACACACGAAGGAGGCAAGTGTACCCCGTCATATATGTAGTAAAGTATCGGTAAGAACCAAGTATCAATCCAAGGAAGTGGGCGGAGGAATAATACTAGACCTTTGTCATTAAATTAACGGAAGAAAGATAAGTTGTGTGATTTTATAAAAACTATAATAAGCATAAACAAATAATTATAAAAACATAGTAGACTCCAAATAAGAAAATAGATATATAGCCTTGCTTTATACACAACCATAGCATGCAAACTAAGTCGGTTTTGCCACTAGAAACATTTGGTCAATTCTTCATTTTCAAGACAATTAGTATCCCTTTCGGGAATCCTAACATGACAATCATTCGGAAAGCTAAAATGATAAACACACTTTAACCACCTAAAATTGTTCTTTAACGTGCAATTGATAAATGTCTATGAAAATCTCCTAAAAATAAGTTAGTCATCCGTTAGGAGTTTTCTAACCTCACTTAATCAAGGAAAGTGACACCGATAAACACAATGCAACCACCGAGATAAGCACAAATTCACCGAGTTCATTTTACAAATCGTGCACATAAATTCACCGAAATAGTAATTTTGGCCTAAACTACTAACTAAGCTAACAATCCATGGCAAGAATTCATAACAACACCATTTAACCCGTTAAGGCCCTTATGTGAAGGAAAACTTTCTTGATTAACAACAATTACCTTTTATTAAAGAGTAAATTACAAAACTCGTCCTTTATGTATGTATGTTATTGCAGATCATGTCCTTTGTGTTCAATAATTACATTAATCATACCTAATGTTTACAAATCCTAACATGTTATATCCTTTAACCCAAACCCAGTTAATTTTCTCAGTTAATTATACTCACGTGAAGCCCACGTGAGGACATTAATGTCTTTTAACCTACCTATCTCTTTCACCTCATTTAAAACCCCAAATAACCCTAATTTATACACAATATTATACAACAACTAGAACAAAACACTTCACTGAATTACTGCCACAGTTCAAGCTGAAGGTAATGCGTGTTCCCACACAGATCCCTGTTGATTAAAATTCAAAATCACATGGATCAGATCAGATCTGGTGAATTTGATTGCAAAGATGGGTATTGTTTGGGTTTTGGCTCATTTGATTATTATGTTGTTTTCTTTGCATACATCTGTAGTTTCGATGGATGACGACGAGTTAAATATGCGACATTGGGAACTCGTCTGGCCACCGTACGAAGACAACCGCCGTGAAAATCCCCGGAGAAAAGAAATCAAAGAAGCCGAAAAAACCCCATCGACACCTAAAGAAAATGGGAACTCGTCTGGCCACCGTGCGAAAACAATCAAACGAATTGTCGATGTGGTGATTAATGGAATCGATATGGACATTTCAGGAATCCCGATACCTGTTTGCACGTGTACCGGAGCTCCACAGCAGTGTTACCGATAGGGGTTGGTAGTCGGCATGCTGCACCACCACGATATCAATGTACCCGCTTTAAAAATTGCCGGGAGGAAGGTGAGTCAAGGTGCGTTTAAGAAGGTTTTAGAGAAACTAGCGTCTGAAGGTTACAATTTCTTGGATGCAGTCGATCTTAGAACTTATTGGGCGAAACATGGTACCTACAAATTATGGTTATTTTGGTTTTTAAACGAGGTGAAAGAGGTGGGTAGGTTAAAAGACATTAATGCCCTCACGTGGGCCTCATGTAAGTATAATTAACTGAGAAAATTAACTGGATTTGGGATAAAGGATATAACATGTTAGGATTTGTAAACATTAGGTATGATTAATGTAATTATTGAAGACAAAGGACATGATCTGCAATATCATACATACATAAAGGACGAGTTTTGTAATTTACTCTTTATTAAACCACTAACCATTTCTAGTATCATGGTGCACACATTTTAAACAAGTTAAGTATGTTCAAAGTCTACTAATACATAATTAATTAAGCTTCATCTTTCAACTATCTCAACTAACCATATACTAATCATCCAATATAATTACTCATAATCAAGAAATCAATATCAATAAGCAAGGTTGCAAACTAATCATCAAAGATTAACATAGAAAATACTTCCAAGTGTCATTACAAACAAAATTAACATACTAATGGTTATAATTAAGCAAGGGATTGTAGTGTTTTTGCCCAAAGGCTTACAATAATACATAAAACATTAATCTAAATGCTTGAAACATTAACAAAATTATGGAAAGATTAGAGAATCAAACCATAAACAAGCACTAGATTAAGAATCCGGAAGATAACGGAGCTAATCGGCACACTGTGGCTTGAATCCGGGTGAAAGCTAGTGCCTCCGGAGCCTGAAAATCGCCTAAAGAGCTCCCAAAAATATCCAGAGTTACGAACAAAATGTTTCTGCCTATTTTTATAACATTTTGCGATCGCACGGTCGTGCCAATAAAGTGCATGACCGTTCACTTTTTGAATAATTTGAGTTACTGTTCACCATACCGTGTGACATCATCAGATCTTGACCAGTCTTCGCAGTCGCACGACCGTTCCGTTGGTGGCACGATCGTGCATCTCCGGGTTAGGGTTGCACGTGCAGCTGCACTGGTGGTGCAGGTCCGGGCTGGGCTTGGTCGTCGGGGTTGCACGGGAGTGCGTCCATATGCACGATCGTTCCTCTCAGTCTCCGAGAAAGGCTTGCACTCCTGATCACACTGGCGTGCAGCGCTGAGCAGAGTCCTATTGTCGGATCCGCACGGTCGTGCCAATCATTGCACGGCCGTGCCAAACGCCCAGGTCAGAATCTTCACAGAATGTTCGCAGCTTTGTCGTTTCGTCCGGAAAGTCCTCGTTTTCACCATCATCTTGTTTGGCATGCTGTTTTAGGCCTGTAAACAAAAGTATACCTGATTAAGTATCCGATTAACGGTTTTACGGCCGAAAACGCATAAAATGGGGATAAAATGGGGGACTAAAATATGTGTAAATTGGTGAATATCAAATCTCCCCACACTTGAACCTTGCTTGTCCTCAAGCAAGCTAAAACTAAAATGCAATAAAAGCAAGAATCTAACAAAAACGAGAATTTACAAACTATCTACTAAAAAAACTACAAACGGTTAGCCGGTTTTTCGAAAGACAACATCAATTGAATCAAACCAAACAAGCACATTCAACATGCGAAAACGTGTAAATCAAGAGGTCTTTACGGGGTGTAACGTTAGGCTTGGGTGAAGGGTATGGAAAGGGATTTTTAAAGTGGCGAAATGGTTAAAACTCGGTAATAGTGTTTAATAAGCGCAAAACAATAAAACTATACATATGTTGGGATTGAACCCTACCAAAGGAACAGATAATTAAAGCCAAAACTGGACCAAAGCAGTGGATCCAGAATAAGCAGATGTTATGTATACAAGTCTCTCCCCTTGAAAGTGGTTTCAACATCTGCTGACCTCCTATCTACTGATCGTACAAACTGCTGACCTACAAACTGCTGATCAAGTAAAATACTGATGGAAGATTAAAGCTCTGCTGATTCAATCTACTGCCTTGAGTCAAGCTCTGCTGATCATGACAAGTACTGCTGGGTTCACATCAGTGGAAGGATGCAGCAGTAGTTTAGTTATCTTTATGTAATGAAATGTAATAGCAGTAGTTAGCATAGCAGAGGTTGTATAGATCAGGGGTTAGAGTTTGTTAGGAGGTTAGATGTCACTTTCATGGTGACGTCAGCTTAGATGCCTCAGTGGTTTGCTCGTGCCTATAAATAGAACAGTACCATGCACTGTTCTATTTAGCTCTTTCACTATCTTCTTCCTGCACGAACAAATTCTGTGAGCTCAGGCTGAGGGGGAGTTTGTTGCATACTTGGAAATTGTAATCGTTGTTGAAATTAAATTCAATCATTCGGTTCAATGTTAAACTTGTATGTTAAAAGCAATTCTCCTGTTTGATTGTGAAAAGTTTGCTTCCATCTTAATTCCGCTGCACAACTCATTCATCTTCATTTTAATTCAAACGTAAAACACAATCAAAACCAAAATCAGATCCTAACAATTGGTATCAGAGCTTGGACAGCCAAATTTGATTTAACAATCATTTTGACATAAATAGTTCAGCTCATAATCGTTGATACTGATAGTTTGTTCGTTTTGTTGAAAAAAGAGTAAGGTTTAATCACCATCAAAGTTAATTAATCAATACCTGTAAAACAACCAGGATGACGTCACAATCACAAGATGATAAGAATAACATTGGCTCTCTTTTCAAACCACCTATGCTTAAACGAGATGAATACAACATCTGGCAGAGAAGGATGGGTCACATCCTTGCTTAACAGAACACTGGATGTTGGAGGTCTGTTGTTTTTGGTCCCCATGTTCCTATGGTGCCAAGTGCTGAGGATGCAAAGAAGTTCGTACCTAAACCATCTGAAAACTATACTGAAACTGATTTTCAAAAGTTCGAACTCGATTCCAAAGCATTTAGCATCATAGCATCCGCATTACCAAATGAGATCTATACTGGACTGTTACATTGTAACAGTGCCAAAGAGCTATGGGATGCACTGAAGGAACAATTTGGGGGAATAGGAGAAGTTATTGAAAACAATAGGAAAATTCTGAATCAGCAGTATGAAACATTTTGTCACATCAAGGGTGAATCATTGACTCAGCAGTTTGAACGATTCAGCTGTCTCATTAGTGAACTAAGGCTTGTTAAAGTAACATTTCCAAATTCAACTCAAAATAGCAGGTTCCTTAGATCACTACCAGAAAAATGGGATACCATTGCGTTTGTTACTAGAAACTCTGCTGAGTTCAAAGATCTGACCCTGACCCAACTTCATGGTAGACTCCTGACCTATGAAAGGGAGTTAAACCAGAAAAAGAAGTTGCAAGAGTCTGGTAAAGTTGCTGATGATTATTCATTTGGTAGCACAGCTCTTTTTGGTCAGGAAGGATCTGGTAGCAGTAGTAAGGATCAGGGTTATGATCACTTTATTGATATAACTGCTGGTGGAAATTTCAACAACCCTGATTCTCACTCTGCCAATTATGCTTTTACTGTAAATTGTAAAACCAGATGTCAGATAACTTGTGTTTTGAACTCAATGATTTGCAACACTTTGATCCCACTGACTTAGAAGAAATGGACATTTTGCATCAATTGGCTTTGCTTAGTGTAAGAACAAGCAAATTCTATAAAAGAACAGGGAGAAAATTCCCAGGGTTACATGGGAATTTAAAAGTGGGGTTGGATAAGTCAAAAATTAAGTGCTATAAGTGCAATAGGCTAGGTCATTTTGCTAGGGAATGCAGGAGTCAAAACACTGGTCCAATAATCACTCATCCCAGCTCAAATCCTAGACCACAACAGCAAAGCGCTGTGCACTATACCCAATATACCCCTGCTGCCCATGTTAACATTGCTCACTATGCTGCAACCCCTGTGCCTGTGCATTATGTTCAAACCACTGTTCCACAAATTCAGTATGTTCAAACCCTTGTCCCTCAGGCACAAGTGCAACCTGTTGCACCTCAACAAACTGCTCCAATAGTGGTACAACCAGATCAACAAAGCTTTTTCACCCAAGGTTTTGTTGACTGGAGCAGCATGCCTGATGAGCTTGGTGATGAAAATTTTGTACTCAATGCTTTTAATGATCCTTCTAATGATGAATTTTGTTTGATGGCATTAGAGTCAATACCAGAAGGGGTAGAAACTGAAGGTGAACAGCTAAGTGATGAAACAGTGGATAAAGTGGCTGAAGCAGTGGTTACTGCAGTTGCTGGTGAACTACTGCTGGGAGAAAATTCAGAAACCCTGATTGAACCACTGTCTGACCCCTGGTCCAAATATGACAAAGAAGAAAAGGAAGAGAAGAAATCAGGTGAGAAAGAAGATAGAGCTGATGAAGAAGGTGATTATAAATATGATTGTGCCATGATGGCTGCTGCTAAGGGAGCTTCTGCATGCTTAGATAGCCTTTGGTATGTAGATAGTGGAGGCTCCAGGCACATGACAGGATGTAAAGTCCTACTCAAAGATTTCAAAATCCATGGAGGGGGTGATATATCCTTTGGGAATAATAGTAAAGGGAAAGTTTTGGGGTCTGGTACAGTACAGTCTGGAAATGTAAAATTTGAAAATGTCAATCTGATAGACAATCTGAAATTCAACCTCCTGAGTGTTTCACAAATGAGTGATAAGGGGTATGGGTCATTCTTCACAAAGGAGTGTTGTAGGATTGTTGGACCAGAAATGGTTGAAAAGATTGAAGCAATAATAAAAACTAGAAAAACAAAACTTGTTGCTCAAAGAAGTGGCAATGTTTATGTTGTTGATATGTCAAAAGAGTGTCCCAGAACTGATGTCTGTCTGTTCTCAGCTGCCTCTAACAAAGAGACAGAACTTTGGCACAGAAGATTGGGGCACACAAATCTCAAGAAAATCACTGAAATTTCAAAAAATGGCTTGGTAAGAGGCTTACCTCAAAAATTGTTTTCATGTCCTGAGCATTGTGTTTCCTGTTTAAAAGGAAAACAACATAAAAGCTCCTTTAAGTCCATTGAAGAGTCCAAAACAACCCAGTGTTTGCAAATGCTGCACATGGATTTGTTTGGCCCAGTCCAAGTCATGAGTCTCAAGAAGAAGAGATATTGTTTAGTTATTATTGATGACTTATCTAGGTTTACATGGACTTTCTTTTTACACTCAAAAGATGAGACTGCAGGCATTTTGCAAGACTTTGTGACACATGTTGAAAAGCAATTTGACCTCCCAGTAAAAGTCTTCAGGAGTGACAATGGCACAGAATTCAAAAATAAGGAGTTGGATGCCTTCTGTGTGAAGAAAGGGATTGTAAGGCAGTACAACATCCCTAGAACACTAGAGTAAAATGGGGTAGTTGAAAGAAAGAACAGAACTTTGATTGAGGCTGCCAGAACCATGCTTGCTGATTCAGGTTTGCCATTAACTTTTTGGGCAGAGGCAGTAAACACTGCTTGCTATGTCCAAAACAGAGTTTTAATAAACCCCAAGCACAAAAAGACTGCTTATGAAGTTCTGTATAAAATCAAACCACTGATCTCTTATTTTAAAGTATTTGGCTGCCCATGCTTTATTTTGAATTTAAAAGATTCCATCTCAAAATTTGCAGCCAAAATAGATTGTGGTTATCATCTGGGATACTCAACCACTTCCAAGGCCTACAAAGTGTTTAATACACGGGCCAAAGCAGTGGAGGAGACCTTGAATGTAAAGTTCAATGAACTTTCATCAATGAAAATCCCAGCAAATCCTGCAGATTTGTTTGATCTTGATAAATTCACTTTTGAAAACATTGCTGTCAAGACTAACAGTGCAGGTCCATCAGAGGATTCATCACCAGACTATGGGTATGAGATCATCATTCCTCAACAAAAGTCTGTTTTAATGGGAAAAGCAGCAGTTGTACAAAACAACTGTCAAAGCTCTACCACTGCTACCTCAATAGTTGTTGACCAAAGTAGCCCATCAACCCCTGCTTCCACATCATCAAACACTGCTGACAAAAGTCCCCAAATAGTGGATAAAAGTCAGCATGTGTCCACACCATTACCTCCTATTCCACCACCTTTTGAAGCCACTGCTGGATCATCAAAGTCACCAGCAATGGTTAGCTCAGATGATACACATTTGCCGCCTTCACCAACAAATGCCATCATACCATACCAAGGAGATTTAATCTTCTTGAGATATCATCCACCTGATCAAATCATTGACAACAATAATGAAGGGGTGCTCACAAGAAGCCAAACCCAAAACATTTGTCTTTTTGCTGGTTTTCTATCACTCCATCAGCCAGTCAAGTACCAAGAGGCACTGAAAGATAACAGCTGGGTAGAAGCCATGCAAGAAGAACTCCAACAGTTTAAAAGACAACAAGTATGGGAGCTTGTACCACTGCCAAAAGATGTAAGTCCCATCGGCAGAAAGTGGGTCTTCAAAAACAAAACTGATGAAAGGGGCATTGTTGTCAATAATAAAGCCAGGCTTGTGGTTTAAGGTTACAGACAGGAAGAGGGGATTGATTATGATGAAACATTCGACCCTGTAGAAAGATTGGAAGCTATAAGATTGTTCATGGCCTTTGCTGTCAACCACAACATGAAGGTGTTTCAAATGGATATTAAAAGTGCTTTCCTCTATGGTACAATTCAAGAAGAGGTGTATGTTTATCAACCTCCAGGTTTTGAGGATCCATTTTATCCAGATCATGTCTACAAGCTAAACAAAGCTTTGTATGGCCTGAAACAAGCAACTAGGGCCTGGTATGAAACTCTTTCCACCTTTCTACTCTCAAATGGTTTCAAAAGAGGTACCATTGATAAAACACTGTTTCTAAAATGGAGAGGAAAGGATTCAATGATTGTCCAAATTTATGTGGATGACATTATTTTTGGAATCACATGTAATAAAATGTGTGAAGAGTTTAGGGAACTCATGACAGCTGAGTTTGAAATGAGTGCAATGGGTGAACTGCAATACTTTCTTGGTCTCCAAGTTCAGCAAATGCAAAATGAAACTTTCATTCATCAAAGCAAGTATGCTAAAGAACTTTTAAACAAATTTGATATGAATGATTGTAAACCATGCAGCACACCCATGGCAACAAATAAGCTTGTCATGTCTGATGAAAAGGATGAGCTGATTGACCAAACTCTATATAGAAGCATGATTGGGTCTCTTTTGTACCTAACTGCATCTAGGCCAGACATCATGTTTGCAACATGTGTCTGTGCAAGGAGTCAATCAGCCCCTAGAAAATCCAAACTTATTGCTGTAAAAAGAATATTCAGATACATAAAAAGTGCTCCCATACTTGGTATCTAGTATCCAGCTAATGGGAATATCAAGCTTTCAGGATTTTCAGACGGTGACTTTGCTGGATGTAACACCACAAGAAAGTCCACATCAGGAGGGTGCCAATTTCTAGGTGATTGCTTTGTTTCATGGCAAAGCAAAAAGCAAGCAGCTGTTTCAACATCCACTGCTGAAGCTGAATACATTGCTGCTGCAAGCTGTACAGCCCAACTCATGTGGCTTCAAAATCAGTTATTGGATTTTGGTATCACTGCCTTAAAGACACCACTCATGTTGGATAGCCAGGCAGCAGAAAATATTATCAAAAATCCAGTTTCCCACTCAACCACCAAACATATCGACATCAGACATCACTTTGTGAGGGATTGCTATGAAAAAAGTTTGATTTCTCTGCATCATGTTCCAACTAAAGACCAGCTGGCAGATGTGCTCACAAAAGCATTAGATACATCCACCTTTGAAAGATTGGTCTCTAGGATTGGCATGCTAAACATGGAATAACAAGCAAAATCTTGTTTTTCTATGAATAAAAGCATTAAAATGTTTTCAGAAAATCAAAAATCCATCCTTAAAAATAGCTAAAAATGAAGTTTTCATTAAATTCCTTAAAAGTCTGCCATAACCACTGCTGAAAGTCAACCCCTATTCTCTCATTTTCCTGATAAGCACTGATGCTCAAAATCAGTGTTTTATCCACTGATGTGCTATCTACTGATAGTGAAAATCACCCACTGCTTCCATTTGTTACCGTTGTTACCACTGCCTTTCATCAGTAGTTTTCATAAAAGTACTGTTCTTCATTTCATCAGGGGTTGGCACGTGGACAGTACATAGCGGTCAGGCCTTTTGTAACCGCTGCCACGTCAGCATTCACTTTTTCTCCATAAAACCCCTTTCAAAACCCCAAACAAGGTTTTACTGTCGAATTGAATTCTTAAAAATTTCTTACTCAAAGCAGTTTTCATCCTATTTCCACAAATTTCTTCACAACTTTCTTCAATCATAATCTCCAAAATGACAAAATCAAAGCCATCTGCAAAACCCATTTCCAAATCATCTTCAAAAGAGGCCTCTCAAAAGGCTACATCCATAGAAATCCCTTACAATCCTTCTCACAATCTTCTGGGTCTTCTCACAAAACCCGTCACCACTGACATCTTCGACTCCATCATTGATATCATGTCTGCATCAAAGTATAAAACTTTGTTAATAGCAGACGCACCAATTTACTTGGCGACCCAAAGAGAGTTCTGGAAAAATGTAACCCTTGACAAACAAGGTGAGACTGTCATAGCCATTAACTCTTCTATAAAGGGTAAAGCTGTCAAAATTTCCCCATAATCCATCTCGGAAGTCTTTGAACTCAATGATCAGCAAGGTAAAACTTCTTTTCCTAAAAATGAGTTAAAAACTGATTTCCTTGAAAGGGGTTATGCAGAGCAAATGAAAAAGGATACCTTACAAAAAGGTTATTTTCCACCTGCAACAAGATTTTTGTTCCATACTCTGCTTATGTGTGTTTCAAACAAAACCACCTCTTTTAATGAAATACCATTAAAGATTCAAAATCTGGGATATGCTATACTTCAAGATGAAGATTTCAATTACTCCCAGGAAATCTTTAATGATCTGGTTAAAAATGTTGATAAAAAGCCATTCTTACTTTTTCCAAGATTTTTAAGTTACTATTTTGAAAAGAAACTTGGTAAGAATGATGCTGCTGCAATAAAACAAGGTGAATCTTTTCAAATAAACAGCTTAACTGCTGAAACTTTTACAAGAATGTCAACACCTTGCAAAACACAAGCAGAGGTGCCTGAGCAGAATTTAGCAGCTACCACTGCTCCTCAGGTATCTGCTGCTGAGCCCACTGCTCAAGGTGATCAAAGTAGCAAAACAACTGCTTTGAAACCCACACCTTTAATCACCAAAAAGCCAAACAAAAAGAAAACTCAAAAACCCCCCAAACCTATCAAAAAGGCAACTCTGGAGGATGAGATACCAGGGCAACTGCCAGTGACAACACAAAAGTCACAAGAAACCACTGCTGCTACTTCCTCACAGCAGTTGGTACAAATATCTCAACCCATAACTGAAACTCCCCCTGCTTCTTCTAAAAAAGAACAGGTTGTACACATAGGGACTCCACAATATGATGCTATGGAATCCCTTGCTTCCATCATCCACAACCCAATGCCCGGGGCAAATTCTCTTTCTACACCTAACCTCACATCCACAATTCCCCCACCAACTAAATTATTGTTGGATGCTATTGATCTGAACCAGGCACAAACCAGTCCTTCTCAATCACCTATCAATGAGATATATTTCAACAAATGACTGGGTCTGATGTATCAATCATAGCTAACCCACCAACAAGACCTGAGGAGGTTACACCCCTTGAGTTACAAGTAACTCTTGGTGGTAGTCCAAGTGAAGCAGCCACTACAAATGTTGAACCCACTGGTTTACATTTGGACAGTGGTTACATCAATAAGACTTCTTTGGAGGCAATTCCTTCCATAGCACCTCTGATATCCACCAGTGAGTTTATTTTACCCTCTGGTAACATCAAAAGGCTGTCAAGTGTTGAAGGAAGAAGACCCTAGTACCAAGAAAAATGGGCATCAGTGGTTAATGTTTGGAGTACACTCCCTACCTCAACCACTGATAAAACCACTGCTAGTGGGAAATTAGATGATCCCATTAAATTGGGTGATGGTTTAAAGTACCTAGAATTGATGGAACGACTTGAAAAACTGGATACCTCTGTTGCAGAAATTAAAGAAATGCTACATCAATTGTTGAAAGTACAAAAGGTGCAATCCACTGTTGTTCCACCTCAAGCACCTGCTCCACCACAAGCACTTGCTGCAAATGAGCTCTGGAATCTATTTCAACCTTTTCTCCAACAACAAAAACAAATGGCTGATCAGCAACATGCAATACATGTACAAGAGCTGAGAAACACAATGAAGTCTAGGTTCAAGAACACACAAGCAGACATCAAGGCTCTCAAGGCCCACATATTGAAAACCACTGGCACTGCTCCTCCAACTGTTCTCTTTATTGATCAATTACCCCTAGATAATGCCAAAAAGGGGGAGAAAATTCAGGAGTGGAAGAAGAAGGGAATAGATGATGGTCTTTACATTGAACCTGAAAAGGATGCCATGACTAGAAAGATTCCCTTGCCAGATGGTAGCAAAAAGGTCGATGTTACCCAAAATGCACTTGATGAAGATATAGCAAGTGTAAAAAGGGACAAAGAGGCAAAGGATATGTGAAGATGGAATGAGGAGAAAAGAGCTTACATGGAGCTGAATGCGTAGGGTTGTTCTGAGCCAAAGGATGTTAAAAATCCTGTGCCAAAAAGAAATCTCACTAGAAAAGTGAGGGAACCCAAATCCATACCATCCAGATTCAAAAAGCATACTCCAAAACCACCGTCCAAAAGCCCCCAACATCAAACCTCCACCCAAACAGTTGTTATAACTCCTGCTGTATCAACATCTGCTGGTACTTCAGTTGTTTCAACATCTGCCATCACTTCAACACACACCACTTCAACACACACCACAATCACTGCCTTACCACCACCACCATCACCACCAAAAACAACCTCACCACCATCTCCTCCTGCCAAAAAGCAGAAGACATCAGATGTTACAACATCTGTTGTAATGACAACAGTGGTTGAAACACCAGTTGTTTCAACAACTGTTAGTCAATCACAAACCACTGCCATAAAAAACACCACCACTGATCCACCCAAAGCATCATCAGCCTCTCCTATAATAAAAAGGAGAAGGATTTTCATTCATGATGATGATTCTCCATCACCACCACCAACATCTTCAGAATCTCTATCACTTGTTACAATACCAAAGCCTGTTCCTCTCTCATCAGCTCAAATTCAAAAACCATTAGCTCCTGCAGGTGTTCAATTTCCTCTTGAACTCATAGCAGTCAGAGAAGAAATAAAATCTTTCTACTATGAGGATGATCCTGCTAAAAGGAGTTTGCCATCTGTTGAAGGATATCCAAGGCCAAATAATATTGAAGAATATCTGAAAGTCAAAGCTAAACAAGCAGAGGATATCTCAAAAAGAAATTCACAAGGGAAATCTGATAGAGAAATTCAGCAGAACTATCAATACTTGCTCACACAAGTCAGATCTTTGGAACAATTTGCAAAGAATGTGTGCCAGCAAGTATCAGAAAAGGCAGATGAATCCCTGAGAAAAGATTATGTTGAAAACATCATGGCCCATAAGAAATACAAAGGAGAAAAACACATGTATAAGGACTGGACCATTCCCGAGCTGGAAAGTGAAGCAGCCAGGATTCAAGACATGATCAAGAATAAAGTGAAACATACTCCTCTAGATTGGGCAAAGTTCAAAAAGAATGTACCTGATAAAAAGGTAGAGCTGAGGAGAATGAAAGAGGAATTAGCTGCTGCTGATTATGGGTCTTTAAATCAAGTGTTGAGATGGAAAGAAGATAAAGTCAGGGCTACCTACAAAAGTTTGGAGAAATTGAGAAAGACAGATCCTAATGCTCCACAAAAGCCTGACTATCCTGAGGCAGAGGTCTCAAAAAGACCACCAAAGCTGCAAATCAGGAGATCCATTGCTCCAGCTGGTGCAACCATCTTTAAAAGAAGGCAACAAAAACAGTTGGGTGCTGAAACCATTCAAGAGCTAATAGAAGGAGATGACCTTGTAAAAGAAGGCATCAAGAAAATGATTGTAGAAACTCTTGGATTGGATCAAACTGCAAGTACTGCTCAGTCAGTCATCAATAGGCCAGCTTCACCAAACACCTCATCTAATAAAAATCTCCCAAGAAACCCATCAGGCTCTAAAGTACTAAAGTGGAAAACTGATAAACAGACCCATGTACTGACAATGTTCAAGTCTAGTGGAGAAGTGAAGAAACTAACAAGGGAACAAGCCCTTGGCCTAAGTCTTGAAAATTTGCAGGATCTCATTGATCTTCCACTTAGCAGGGATGATGATGACACAGATGCCTTAACCTTTGAGTTACAACTCAAAGGGCAAATAAGGGAATTGTTGATGAGGCAATAAAGATCTTCAAATAATGAAGAGTTTTGGCATTATCTGTTCCAGGGGGAGATTGTTGGGATTGAACCCTACCAAAGGAACAAATAATTAAAGCAAAACTGGATCAGAGCAGTGGATCCAGAATAAGCAGATGTTATGTATACAAGTCTCTCCCCTTGAAAGTGGTTTCAACATCTGCTGACCTCCTATCTACTAATCGTATAAACTGCTGACCTACAAACTGCTGATCAAGTAAAAGACTGATGGAAGATTAAAGCTCTGCTGATTCAATCTACTGCCTTGAGTCAAGCTCTGCTGATCATGACAAGTACTGCTGGGTTCACATCAGTGGAAGGATGCAACAGTAGTTTAGTTATCTTTATGTAATGAAATGTAATAGCAAGAGTTAGCATAGCAGAGGTTGTATAGATCAGGGGTTAGAGTTTGTTAGGAGGTTAGATGTCACTTTCATGGTGACGTCAGCTTAGATGCCTCAGTGGTTTGCTCGTGCCTATAAATAGAACAGTACCATGCACTGTTCTATTTAGCTCTTTCACTATCTTCTTCCTACATGAACAAATTCTGTGAGCTCAGGCTGAGGGGGAGTTTGTTGCATACTTGCAAATTGTAATCGTTGTTGAAATTAAATTCAATCATTCGGTTCAATGTTAAACTTGTATGTTAAAAGCAATTCTCCTGTTTGATTGTGAAAAGTTTGCTTCCATCTTAATTCCGCTGAACAACTCATTCATCTTTACTTTAATTCAAACGTAAAACACAATCAAAACCAAACTCAGATCCTAACAACATACATATGCCTTAAATAGGCGACTTTTGTGACATCGAGCTCATCAACAGATTTCATCATTTAGCATTCAAAACTGCTCGAATTTTGTCGACTTCACCCTATTTTAGGGTGTTTTATTTTCTGTTTTTTTTTTCAAATGGATTTGTACAATGAACAAATAACTACACGAAGCGCTAGTTAAACGATGATTTTAACCGAGTTTTAACACAAAATGTTTAAAATATAAAAAGGCTAAATTTGGCTAAGTGGGCGATTTTGTTGGGTAAACAAAGGGAAACACGGGGAAGGCTCAACATGGTTAATCCTAAGGGGTAATGTAGGGTTTACGGCAAAAACAACACAAAGAACAAGGCTAACAACAAAGGGGTTTTCTAGGTGCCTCTATCACTTCTACACAATTTCGCAAGTTCATGGTCTTTACAAGCATGCTAGTGACAAGTTCTAAATTACACATGACATCCGGCTCACTCCTACTCCGAAATGAACAAATATATAACAATTTCAAGGCTCAAATATGATCACATAACGGAAGGAATGGGTAACAGTGTGAAAATTATCATGCAAGTCTTTCTTTGTTTGTCACGCTTTCCAGTTTTCTTTTTCAAAATTTATTTGGCTTGCCGGGTTTTTATCATATCCGAAGCTTTCTAAAACACAACCGACCATACACAAATTTACTGATATTTTTGATTGATTTTTCTG
Organism: Helianthus tuberosus; assembly: GCA_030545235.1. Lineage (NCBI taxonomy): Eukaryota > Viridiplantae > Streptophyta > Magnoliopsida > Asterales > Asteraceae > Helianthus > Helianthus tuberosus. The sequence goes on along the minus strand of JARYGA010060786.1, from coordinate 85,216 downwards.
ATTTTTAATTTTTTTTTCTTTTTGCATATAAAGGACAAACAAAGTCAACAAGTTAAACCCCCTCCCCACACTTGAACTTCGCATTGTCCCAAATGCGAAACCCGAAATATAGAGAAAACGGAGAATAACACTCCCTTGAAGATGATTTTGATGAAACGAGACTTCAAAGCTGATTCTGTGGTGTGCTCCGGTCCAAGACTTGCTTAAAAAAGCTGTAAGATGTCACAAAGCAAAGCAAAACAAAACAGAAGGCAGCGATAATCTAAACTCAAACAAATCATAATTTACATTCATAAAAGGATTACTAAATATCCAAACATGAAATAAAGCAAACATACGATAGTGTCAGAAAAATAAAGTACATATTCGCGGGTGTTTGAAATAGTAGCCAAAATGAACACCCGATAAATAAAGTACTAAAATAACAAAACCACCAACCCACAACTCCACCTACTCCTCGTCATCGTCACCCGCATCTCCTCCCGTGTTGGATAGGCCTGCCCCTCCATAACCGGCTGGGTTCCCGAATGGGAACTGTGGGGGCTCCTGAAAGTAATTGGGAAAGGCATTGTGAAGACCCCTGAAAAGGTATGAGAACCCAGCCTGCACCTCCTGGCGCATGAAGTCTTGGTTCATCCTAATCGCCTCCTGGTTCGCCCGCAGCTGTTCTTGACTAGCATGCAGCTACTCTAAACTGGCCCGCTGATGCTCGTGACTGACCTGCATCTGCTGGAACTGGCCATAGAACTCCGGATACGAAGGGATGCCGGGGGGCCAGTGATGATACTGTGGTGAGTGGTGCTGCTGTGGTGAGTGTGGTGGTGAGTGTGGTTCATGCTGCTCGTGCTGCTCCTCGTCTTCCATCTCCTCATCCTCATCTTGTGCTGGAGGCAACGGGTCCTAGACCTCGTTGTTCAAACCCTTCAACCGATCCTCGTGATCTGTCTCTGCAATAAGCCCTATCGCTTTCAAGGAGCGGATATCAACATACATACCCTCGGTCACCAAAGTAAGACCCTGAACCACCTCATCAGTCATTAACCCCATGTTGTAAGCGATCTCGGTCACATACTGACCGCCATGTATTTGACTGCTGTTGGTTCTTCCTGAACTATGCATAAAGTACTCCGCCATCCGCGCGTCGAGGTTGATGTGTACCCCCTCCGCTAGCGCATAAAGATATATAAGATCCAGTGTTGGACAGTTTCCCAAACTGTCCATGCGCCCAGCTATGGTATGGCTGAAAATGTGATGCATGACTCTATGCAAAGGGTCTCATAACCTTGAAGCCTTTGACATCCGAGGATCATATGGGTCTCCAACTGCAATTTGAGCCCAAAAATCGCCCCGCGCTTCTTCACTTGGGAAGGTGAACTGATCTGTAAAGAATTCGGAATCCATATCTTAATTGGTGTAGATTCCAAGTCTTCAACCCAACCTTCCCACTGTCCAATTATGCCAAAGTCCACCCAATCTGAAATTTACCCTATTCCTGTAGCGGAAGTTTGGAACTTTATGCGCTTTTGGCTTGTCGTATGAATAGGTAGTGAAGAATTCTAGCGTAAGCTCTCGATAGATCGGGCAGTCGATGGCTACCAAACGCGAAAGCGGAATTGTTAACATGTTTTTGAGTCGATCGTGCTGATTTAATTCAGTCATAACATCCCAGTCTAGTCTTCTAGGGATGCTAAACTGCCCTCGCCTTTGCCACAATGCGTGAAGTTTCGGAATGCAAAGACTTTCTTTCTCGTCTTCGGGGTCGAATTGTAGGAAGGGATGGTCCACCTGCAATGATGGATGACAGTAAGAACAGGAGAAACAGAAAAAATTTCATTTGGAACAGCCGAACACAAAGTTATGAAGCTACTGCCTCGCTGATTTGGGCGATTCACACGGACGTGCGACCAGCCGCATGGGCGTGCGTCACCGAAAATCAACAATGGTGGTCGGTGACTGTCGTAACTGCACGGCGTGCAATCAACAGCACAACCGTGCATCACTGAGACCAAAGTAAAACCACGTGAACACCGGCACAGAACGACCGTTCCACCCGAGAAACGACCGTGCGACCCGTTTTCTGCAGAATCTGAACCCCTGACTCTAAACAGCCTGATATTTCCGAAAATAATCAAATTTTTGGCAAACATGGGTTGGAAATCTGACCGGATGTTCATGAAACACAACTTTCTTACAAGGGTCAGGGTTTCGCTTGTGTTTATGAAGGGAACCCTAAAAAGCCTTGAAGAAATCGAACAAATCTACCCTAGAACAAGGATGAAACTTAAAATCGAAGAGGAAAAACATACCGTGTGAAAGGATTTGAGAAACCGTGCGAAAAATCGTGCGATTTGGGGTAAAATTGGTCTGGAACGGCTGGTGCAGATAGGGTTTTCGCGAATGATAATGGGGGCAGCAGATAGGGGTTTTTATACTGCACAAATGACCAAATTGCCCCTGGCCTCTCGCACGGTCGTGCGTCACCGACTTTGACCAAACCTGGCATGTTGACCTCGGCACTGCACTGGGGGTGCGACTCGAGGTGCCGACTGACCCGTAACCGCACGATCGTGCAGTCTGTGGCACGGCCATGCCAGATCTGCAGACTTGTCTGTTTTCTGCAGAATGCAGATTCAGCAGCCGATTTCGCCTTTTTTCGCCATTTTTACCATCCACAAACTGATCTAACATTATTCCCACATAGACCCTACACTCGGCATGTTTAAAAACTGTACAAATTAACGAAATCAACAAATCACACCTAAATTACGTGAAAACGACAAAAACATAAAAATGGACAATTTTACCCCTAAAGCGCCAAAGACGCTCTTGCTACATTTTTAATCCACGAGTCAGTAGCGTAGACTCTCCTCCCCACACTTATGATGTGTGCGGGACGTGGAGCTCGATAACCTCCACCGCCGACTCGATCGGCCCGACAACGTAAAGCTTCAAACGATGACCATTTACCTTGAAAATAACGCCGTCCGCGTTCTCTATTGCAACAGTCCCATATGGAAATACCTCTTTTACCGTGTATGGTCCTGTCCAACGTGAATGTGGTTTTCCTGGAAATAAACGTAACCTCGAGTTGTAGAGTAAGACCAGATCTCCCGCTTGGACTTGTTTGTGGTCCTTCAAGCGTTTATCATGCAACCTCTTGGTGTGCTCTTTGTATAACACGGAGCTTTCATAAGCGTGTTGTCGTAGCTCTTCCAATTCATGAATCTGAAGAAACCGGGCTTCACCTCCGGTTTTTAGGTCCAGATTTGCAGTTTTTAGGGCCCACATCGCCTTATGCTCCAACTCCACCGGTAAATGACACGCTTTTCCGTATACAAGCCTAAAGGGAGTAGTCCCAATAGGGGTCTTGTAAGCCATACGAAAAGCCCACAACGCCTCGTCTAGTTTGTCCGACCACTCCTTGCGGTTTGTGTAACAACCCTCAAATACGCCCTAAAAATGTTCCGTAATCAAAGAACCGAACGCATATAACATTATTATTAATGAAAAATAAACAAAATACTAATTTTGGTGTTCTCGCGGGCCGCGAACAACGAAGCAATATCTCTTTCGGGACGCGAGAGACTTGTTCTTATCCGGACACGTTTATGGACATGTGTCGTTACACGTGGCAAGATGACTCGATAACTCAGCAACCCTCAAACCGCCCTACCATCTCTCGCGGGCCGCGAAGGCCTCTCCTATTTCTCTCGCGGGCCGCGACCCGCTGTCGGATCAACACTATAAATAGAGGCCGTTGGCCTTCAGTTGAAATCGTTCAACTCTTTTCTTTCTCTCTAACATACAGTGCTATAATACTCAGTTATTATATTCTAAAACCCGAAACTCTGCCCGTCATTAGGGTAATAACTCTAATCACTGGTACGGTACTGTATCCGATCGATTAAAACCGATCCAATGGATGTTTAAGTGCTGCCAATATCTGGCTATACTTTGTCATTCGTTGTGAGGGTTTCAATCTCGTGATTATCGTTAAAGTTGAATTGAGTTAATACGCTAATACGAGTTCCATTATATCTAGAAATTTGAACTCGTAACGAGGGAGCTGTTAAGCTAAAATACTTAGCGATTAAGTAAACTTAATAGTTAAGTAAACTTAATAGTTAAGTAAACTTAATAGTTAAGGAAACTTAATAATTATGTAAAACTTAGCAATTAAAGAAACTTAGCAGTTGAGCAAGCTAAGTAAGTTATAATAAGCTAAGTTACTTAATTAAACTGTTAAGTAAGTTACGTCAGTTAATTAGTTAAGCAAAATTAATTAAGTTAAGTAAGATTAATTAATCAGTTAAGTATGATTAATTAATCACTTAAGCGAGATTAATTAAGCTAAGCGAGATTAATTAAGCTAAGCGAGATTAATTCAGCTAAGCAAGATTAATTAAGCAAAGTAAGATGAAGTAAGTAAATTAAACACCTAAATAGATATACATGAAAATAAATATATATGAGATAGATAATATCAAAGGAATGTGCAAGGAAGGTGTAAGAAGATATATATGTGGGTAGGAAGCTTCCTAGAAAATGTATAGGTAACTTCCTAGAAAAGCTATATGAAGTTTCCTAGAAATTTCATATTTCCTACCTATAAATAGGAAGCTTAGGATTCATTTTTCTTTGCTCATTTCTTCTATTCTTCTCTCTATACGTTGGTGTTCTAACCAATAATCACCGATGCGATATTCTGTCTGATCGATTCAGGAACCAACTAACGAATGCCAAAGTGCTGTCTAACCAAGACTATACTTTGTGAATTTCGAAACGAATGCCAAAGTGCTGTCTAAACAAGACTATACTTTGTGAATTTCGAAACGGATGCCAAAGTGCTGTCTAAAAAAGACTATACTTTGTGAATTTCGTTAAGGTTCTGATCTCGTGACCATCGTTAGGTTTGATATGGTTTTACACTAAAGCGTATTCCACTCTGTTAAACTATATGTTTAACTATCAGAAAACTTCGATCCATAACCTTACTATCAAACAAAATGATTAATCATCAGGAGATTCAGAACTATAAAGTAGGTGCTTAGAATCAAGATGCTTGTTTAATCAAGACTATGTGCTAACAAGGTGAGTCATTCTCTTTTTATCAACTGTTTTACTAAACCTCAAATTATTTTCAAAAGTTATAGTTACAGGGATTAAGTCGTGGTTATCTTAAATCACTGGCAAGTGGGGTATTATGCACATTACTAATTTCTCACGGTTAGGTTAACCAACCTAACTGTGAAAATCATCACTACTTGGGTGAAAGGACCCAATAGTGGTATGACCATCGTCACCAGGGTGTGACACGGCGCCAGATAAAAATAAGATAGTAGCTATTGTAATCGCTCTTATGCTGTAATCTATAACAATGTGTCTTTTTGTACAAACTGAATGAACTCACCAGTATTTCCTGCTGACCAAATGTTTTTAAAACGCGTCTCAGGTAATTACAGTAGATCAGAATAAGAGTTGGATACGGCATCAAAAGGCTTAAAGAAGTGGCTTATTTTATCATTAAATTGAATTAAGAAAAGTTGTTTATGTATTCGGATTATCTAATATAAAAGCTACCTTTGAAAAACATGAGTTTATTCCCATCTGTTTAATAAATAAAATCCGGTGTTTCAAAACTCTG